>CALNHX010007048.1:0-79527 GCA_940337035.1 Agriotes lineatus | reverse complement strand
AGTTACTAGGTATAGATAAACGGATATACCCTTGACGACGTGGTATAATCACTTCGGTGTTTCGGTGGGTCCAACAAAGCAAAAATAATGGATAATAATAACCTAGAGCCATGATGTAATAACTGTCTATTGCAAATTCGAGGTTAGCAGCTTAGGTTTTGCGTCAGTTTTGACACAAACTGACGCAAAACCTAACCTGATAACGTCGAATTTGACATAGACTTACAGTGCCACCAACATAAACAGTGCCACTAACACAAACAGTGCCAACCTAAGAAATTAAATAATTTATTATGATCGCTCTATTCATTATATAATCGTAACAAATACCACTCGAGCAATCGAAAATAATGATTATTTTTCACTCGTAACTCGACGTAATCCTTAAAATACCACTCGAGCTGCGCTCTCGTGGTTTTTCGCAGATTACGTCTCGTTACTCGGAAAATAATCGATTATTTTCGATGCTCTTGTGATATTATAACTGAATATGTACACCGCATTGGACATACAGGTCGTTTTTGGGGTATTCGGGCCCCTAAAATTTCTAGAGCCTTCGATTGTTGTACTTAATTATGAGTAGATATTTATATATTTGGTTAATTTATATGTATATATGTATATTTTTTTTTCTAATGTTTCTCCATTTGACCTAATTATTATTGCTTATTTATTTTGCCCTACTTTTTGGTGCTGTGTTAGGCTGATTCCACTGTATACATTTTAATATTTGGATATGCAGAGTTTATTGACGAAGTTGATTGAGCCAGTTGTGTCGATGGGAGTATGTTTGTAGCCTGTGGTTCTTCTGGTGCTGATGGTTTTTCTTCCTTCTTCTTGCTGCGTTGTCCCTCGATGTCCTGATCTTCTGTGTTGTTTTGTTTTTTCAAAGTGTGGTTATGTACCAACCATACTGTTAGTGTGTTCCATACGCTTGCTAGTAAGGCTAAGCCGCAACCCAATGTTTTGTATATGGCGAGTCCATTTAATACGACTCCTAAAATGTATTTAATGGTTTTTATGATTACGTAGAATCCAATTAAACCGCTCATAAATATTCCTAATTCTGTAAACCAACCCCATATGAATTTAATTGTATTTTTCGCTAACTTTTTGAACTCCTTTTCGTCGAACATTTGTGTGAATGGGTATCCTTGATTGTCCGTGGGGATCCGGCTATTTTTAATGAAATTGCATTTTGAACCGCTCTTCTTTCTTGGGAAAATAGAAGTGTTCTTTGGATTTTTGAGATTTCTTCTTTGGTGTATATTCCGCTTATTCCTAAAGGTTGGATGGGTTTGAATTTTAATCGTTCTTCTTCTTCAATTCCTAGTAATGTAGGTGCATCTGCTTCTAAAGGTTGGGGTAGTAGTCTAATCCATCTACCCTCTATAAAATAAAGTGCTGGTGTCGCTGGATTGCATTCGATTTTTTCTGCAAAATTTTGGATTAAATGTGTTATTGGAGCCATGAATTTTGATTCGTTGTTGAATTTGATGGGTAGTTCCTGGTAACATTGATCTGTTCTTCGGATTTCCACTTTCCTAGGGGTGCATTGCATAATATATAAGGCTTCTCCTAAAACTCTTCCTATGTATCCCATTTGGTTTTTTATAATGGAACTTAATGCGTTTGGTGATAGTGGTGCCATTAGTAGTCGATTTTTCAAGATTTCCCTATGTGTTAGGCACCTTCGATGAACTGTGTCTACATATAGGGTGCTGATTGTTCTTTTGTAAGCCTGCTCAATGTATAATAATTTACTGTTAATATAATTAAACAGGTCGGTATTTTGTGGTGTTAGCTCCATTGTAGCCTTGATGTGGTTGGGTTTCCCCATTATGACCATTAACCGAGGGTGTTCTGTCTGCCAAATTTCTGTTCCGCATAGAGTGATTGTTTTGATTAGTGATAAAGCGAAAATGTTGTCTTCTTCTTCGATTACAAGGATTTCCTCTGTTTGCTTATTGATTTGGGAAATAATTTGTGCTGACCCCTGGTATATTAGGGTAAGCCCTCTATCACACGCTGTTTCTTGTAGCCAGTCCCAAACTGTTTCTCCGTACGTGGAATCTATACAATAGCTTCTTAAGTAGTCGCATGTTAGTCCTGAGTTTAAGCTGATTTCATTTTCTTCTAATTTAACTGTGGCGAAATATTCCTTTGTATTTATTTTTAATGCGGTGGTTACAATTACTTTTGACCACGAATGACCTTCTTCGCTGTATGAACCTCCTTCACATTTGGCGTCGTCGGTCACTTGACCTACTATTGTTAAGGTTGCGGTTGTGGTTCCATTGATTAAAATTTTCCCTATTAGTTGGTTATAAATTCTTAGGGTTTGATATCTGTGGACATTTCTGCATTCTTCTTGTCCTAACGCCTTAATAAAGGTTGCTAAGCCTCCGGCTACTTCTGAAGAGTGGGAATGCATCCCGCAATGTGATATGGTCCTGGTAACTTCTACTAAACAAGCGTAAACTTTTTGTTGTTTAAAAACACACAAAATCGCACAAAAATAAAATTATTTACATTTCCTAAAAGCGTAAAAATTGTTAAAAGCACCTTAATTTGCGGGCGTTCGCTGTGATCCTTCCGATGTACTTCCCTTCACTTGAATAATACCTTATGGGGGTTGTAGTATTTAATTTAACACGCTGTGATTGATTTGCTGCCAAATTTTTGCAACCTATGATTTCCCTGCGTATTACCGACCGATAAAATTTCTTGCAAAATTCCTTCGTGCTGAAATTTCCACTAGGGGTTGTTTTTACGTTATAGGGATGAAATACGAAAGTAACTCTTGTTGTCTGCCGCCCGATTGAGGGTTGGCAGATGTAAATTAGGTGTTGACACTTTTATAAAAGTGAAAAAATTTAAAGTTAAAAGTTTTTAAGGATGTATTTTCGGCATTCCTGAGGTGCAAGGGATAAACGACCGAGTTAAAGGGGTTGTGCTGCCACCAATGTAAAGTATTGCAACCCTTATGTTAGGGACTGCAACCCTTATGGTGGTCTTAGGGGTAGTTTTCCCTCTTAGACCACAAATTTCGCTTCTTCGGAGGTTAACTCGATCGCTGAACCCTGCTCTTAATTTAGGGGTTGTAAAGCCTACTTTTAATAAAATAAAACGCCAAAGAATATTATAACACTATATTGGAAAACAATTATCAATTTTGCCCAATTACACTGGTTGTTCGCCCAAGCGGCTATAAGCTTAAGTTGCTATAGTTTCGTAAATATAATTGCTCAGACTTACGCTTAAAGTTTATGACATTAAAATTGTTTAGGAAGGAATAGAATAAATCTAGCGACGGCCCTTTGAGTTGGTTAATATAAAATGACAACAATTAAGTCTGACCTTTCTCCTGTGCGGTGGTTACTTCCCCTCGATTTGGTTATTATTCAATTTAAGCGGCGCGACCGATGATTAGTTATGAATTAAATTGAGTTCGGCTAAAATTGATTGGAGTCCTATGGTTCCCTTTTTGGCACCTGGATTTCCTTAAGGTTGGGCACTACACACTTAGTTTTAGATCGAAAAGATGTAATTTTGGTTTAGTTAGAATTGGCACCGAAAAATGGTTCGACGGGTTAATTTATTACTCGAAACCGGGACGTGAACTGCCCTCGCGGTTTGCGTTCCCTCCCAGGTAATTTTCTCTCGTGGAGGGTCGTATATTTCTCGGGCTTCCCCGTGTTGTCCAACTAGCATTTTGACTTGTACTTTGTGCGCTCTGAGAATTGCGAATTGGACATATCCCACACGGGTTTGCGCTATGTGTCAAATCGGCATTCTCTGTTCTCAGAAATCTTTTACTTTGTGAGCACCGGATGTAATTCAATCGCTTTTCCTGACTACGACAAATGTAGCTTTCCGTTCTTGGTAAATGCACTTTCGCGTTCGCTATATTTGAAATTTACGCAGGGCCGGCTTTGATTTATTCTCTTCTTCTAACAACTTAAATTTTATAAGTCTTATAATTACAAACGCAATTTGTTGCGGGTTGTTACACTATGAAAGCGGCCTCACCGGCCAACCTTCTGCACAAATCGAGGGCCGACCGCTAAGTGACGCTTTGGTCTCGGACGCAGAGGCGGAAAATGACCACGCAGACGCGACTTATCTATGTTCTCTCTCTAACATAGGTAAATCATTCGGGAAAATTCTAGAATGACGATATCTGACTCAACACTTCGCGCGAGCTCGGGGAAGCGCCGAGCCTTTCATGCCGGTTTCTTGTCGCCACGGAAGCAATAAAGAAGGCGACGATAAGGCACCAAGCGTTTGGGACTAAATTGCGTCACCCCAAACAGGAACAAAGCTTGTATTTATAATAGCGTACGAAGAATTGAATTGTAGGTCCTAAAATAACCTGCAAAGCGTTAATGTTTCGGCCAGCGGAAGAAAGTATCGAGCAGAGTTAAGGTTTGATATTATTAAACGCATGACTTTGAGTTTGAAAATGCTAGGATTTGGGGCTAAAATACGAAAAGTAATTACTTCGGGTAAATAATTCTAACAAAATGATTAATAATAATATGCAATTTTGTAATTTATGATTACAAAAAAATATGTATTAGATAGTACACAATGTTTATTGCTGTTGTTTCCTATTATATGACTACGTTTATTTGTTTTCAGAAATACATTGTGTTATATTTTCAATAATAAAATGTAGAACTCACAAACATATGGAGATGCAACGAAAGTGTCTATACTCTGAAACTTTATATGCTTTTGTCAAATATCAAGTACCTTTTACACTCAATACTTTTCTGCCGATACTAAGTAGGTATTACTTTTTGGTAAGTATCGACGCCTAAAAAATTAATGCAAAATTTCGAAAAAAAAGCGGAAGTTTGATATTTCACAGAACTTTGCTAGTTTGTCAGTTTTAGAAAAAAAACCTCATACAACTTTTTAGACTGCAAATAATCTAGAATTCGAGTGACAGACCAATTTACAGATTATTTTTTATTGAAGAAGAAAATGAACTTATTGATTAAAAATGTTGAAGACATGAATAATTTATTAAAAAAAAGTGTACCCATTACTCCAAAACACCAATGCTTTTTATGAAGGTATCGAGTTTAATGGAAAAAATACGTAATTATTCATTTGGTACTTTGCTGCTGCTGACAGACAAAAGTCAATATGATCGATGTAATTTTTAATAAATTTTCAAGAATAGTATATGATTTTTATTTTTTTTTAATTACATGAAAATAGCTACTGACCAATACGTGCCAATTACTTTTTGTAGTAACTTTACTTTTTTTCGACAAATGCCACAGTTTTACGTATCAACACCAATACAATACCCACGAAAATTAAATGAAGAACCATGCAAATAAGTTTTGAACAAAATTTATTAGAGACAATATTATAACCACAATACAAATGGTAAATTATTCATTACAATATTTCTCATTCTGATACCATTCACATTATCTACATTTTCGAGTCCCTTCTGGTCTTTCGTGCTCTTCAACTTCCTGTTCATTTTGTTAAGGCTCTCTACTTCAAATATGAAATCGTAATTTAATACAATGTTGTGCAAAACGGCACTTGCTCTTATAAAATTTACAGTGTCTCTAATACTTCTTAATTTCAAGTGGACGGTTGCCTAAATCTTTGTTTAATTAAACCAAAAGTGTGTTCTATTATGTATTGTTTTTTTGACAAAAGATAATTGTACTTTCTTTGTCATCTTGTTAACTGACCGCTATCTTGAAAATAAATCAGCAAATTTCTTAGACAAGGGTATCCTTGGTCTCCAAGAATAAAAAAAACTTGAAATTTGTCTGGCCATGTTTGATATAATGGAGATGCTCTTAACACTCTACTATCATGGACAAAACCTGAATATCCCAAGAAGATATTCCGGATTTTTCGTTGGTTATCACAGACAACATCAACTTTACAAATATAGAGATACATACAGACATATTCAAGTTAAGAACATGTGAGCCAAGTGGAATCGTGCAATAGTATATTACGTAACAAGAGTTGTAAAGAACATATTACGTACAAGTGGATGAATTACATACGAGCGACGAAGGAGCGAGTAATGTAAATCCACCCGTACGTAATCTCTTTACAACTCGAGTAATGTACTATACTTTTTCTACGAGCATACATCTTATAATTCACAATTTATTAGAATAGTCTTGAAACGAGTGCAATTTTTAAATAAAAAAAACGTGTAGTGGTGCACCTGATTTCACTAACGCTTGACGTTTGAGACGTTTGACCACCGTTTGACAAAATGACAGATAACAACTAACATTCTTGTGGACAATAAAATAAGATTCAAAGATTTTATTGTTAATTGTATGTTGATCCAGAATAAAATATGGACAGTGGTCGTTCGTTATGGATATTTGAAAGAACGCCATTTCGAAGTTTTCGGAAGTACCTAACATAACCTACACGTTTATCTGACTCCTCTGACTATGAAGTAATTTGAATTATTTGAAGACATTCTTTTCTTTTAGTTAATTAGCATTTATTTTAGGTACCCCTCAAATGAATTTGAGCGCAATAATATTTGAAGTATGAACAAATATTATATGTAGGTACCTACCTAATAATTTACAAAGATATGCCACTCGAATGCAGGAAAATTACTTACCAGCGTTGAATTTGAGTATTACCTACAAAGAGGATTAGTTTTTCTGTACTGTTAACATTAAAATAAATAATACGTAGCATGTTTTGGTCTATATTGTATTAACCGTTTAATACAACACATTATTTTTCAGTATAGTAATTATAATTGATTGTGAAATTATGGCACTTTTTTAATATTAATGGTCTAGACGAAGCATTGTGTGATAGGACAGTTGTAGATGTTGTTGGTCTGTTTTCCTCGACTGTATACTCCAAATTTTGCTCCAGAGATGTAGAAGTTGAACCTACTGCCTCCATTATTTTATCTGCAGTTTCAGTTTGGTTGAAAAGAGAATTATCTTCGTAACCTTCTGCTACCGTCGAAGATCGCCAACCTCCATGGCGCTTTAGGGCTAGTAAATCTCCACCAGCATTTACGAGGAGGGTGGCCGATGTTCTTCGAAAGCAATGGCTTGTATACGCAGAAGGATTTTCTAGCTTTAGATACTGTGCAATTTGCTTTGGAACACTGCCAATCTTATTTATTCCCACTACTTGCTTCGTGCACCTGCCTTTCTGGTAATTCATAAAGAATTGTGTGATGCTTGTGTCTTTAAGTTCACGGCGAATGTCTAAGTATCTTTTACAGACATTGTAGAAGGCTCCAGATACAACAAATGATCTTTCAATTTTTGTCTTGCAGATGGGAATATTTACAAGAAATTTGTTTCCTAAATCTTCGACATCTGTAATTTTCAAATTCTTTAACTCTTGTTTGCGACAGGCTCCGCTTATTCCGACAATTAGAACAGTCTGCAATAAATAATAATTAATCTAAAAGATTTTTTTTATTTAGGTATTTATTACTTTTGTGAGCAGAAAATTGAGATCGGGAGCGTCTTTCATAAATGTATTAACTTGAGCAGCCGTTAAAGTCTTGGATTTTTTGCTTCTAAAGCCTTCGGATTGTCTTTTCAAAAAAGATCTTAATTTGGGATATTTTGCAATATTGAGGTTGTTTTACTGTTAAAACACTTCGCAGCATCGAATATATGGCCCAAAGAGACGAAGGTTTGAATTGTTTGCTTATTTCGCCAAAATAGG
This sequence comes from Agriotes lineatus, assembly GCA_940337035.1. Classification (NCBI taxonomy): domain Eukaryota; kingdom Metazoa; phylum Arthropoda; class Insecta; order Coleoptera; family Elateridae; genus Agriotes; species Agriotes lineatus. The sequence continues at coordinate 71,808 of CALNHX010007048.1, read as the reverse complement.
CGAATACAACATTTTCAGAAAAAGACTGAATACTGCTTTTTAAGCGCCACTCCATGAATTTGCGATAAACATCTTCGTACCGCGCTTTGGACTTCTCCGGGAGCAGACTGGCTGTGGTGTTTTCTGCTAGTTGCTTGATTTCTGGGGGCGTCCCTGCAATTTCTTCATCGCAGTCACTTTCACTCATTTTAATAATAAATCATTAAGTTTAATACAACAAAATACCGCGTTATGAATTCAACAACGTCAAATGTCAAATTAATTTTTCTCGTGGTCTCAGGTTACGTGATAATTCAAAACTTTTTCGTAACTCGTACGTAATATATATATATATACACGTTGTCCCCAGAAATTTTGAATACGAGTAATGCAATGCAGTGTTTCTAGGCACTGTGATTTTGTTCTTCTCGATTATTAAAATAGGTTGTCATGACGAGTAATGCAATGCAGTGTTTCTAGACATTGTGATTTTGTTCTTCTCGATTATTAAAATAGGTTGTCATGATTGTTATGAGAGTGGTAACTAAGCGCCAAGTAATGCATTCAAATGCCCGTATTCAAAATTTCTGGGGACAACGTGTATAACGTGCTAGTTCCTTTTTTCATTACGTGCATGTGTTCATAATGCCATAATTACTGATCAAACAAGCGGTTGAGTTCTTGACTTCTTACTATTATGGGAGTAGAAAAAATATCTTACCTGAATGCAGTGAAAATGTTTACGATTTAAATACGAAATTGGATCTTCTTCTGGTTTATCAGTTCTTACGTGTGACCCATCAATAATTCCTGTGACACCAGGAAGATTATTTTGTCGAAAGTGCCTTTCAGTCTCTACTTTTTCATTTGCTGTTGGGCATTTAACTATTTCTCTAGACATATTGCTCAAGAAATATGTCACTCTTCTAATCATCTTAAATAACGAGATTTTTGATATGCCAAATCTGTCAGCTACATCACGAAATCTGGCAGCTTCATTTCCAGCAAACCACAGAAATACTGTAATGGACTTTAATACTGAGATTTTTAGGGAATTTCGTTCTTGATAATTGTGAATTTGTATTGCTGCTCATCATACGATGGAACAGTTTCTTCAAAGTACCCAGTGTTTTTAGGGATTTCAATTAAATCAAGGATATCTTCCAAATCTTCATCGCTTGATGATAGATGATCACCCATCTATAAAAATAAGTAAAGTAAAATAACAACGCAAGTAACGCAACAAGTAACTCACTTTTCATTTCCAAACCCAGGCAATTACAGAATTTAAACTTTAACTTTAAACTTAAATCAGAGAATCCAGTAGAGATGACCTAAATCGAAAACAATCTTCAAACTATTAAAAAGTAACACAACACAGGTGTCTGACAGCTAGTAGGGGAGAGCCCCCAACAGTGGCCACCTTTTCAGGTTTTTACTTGTAACTTTCTTGTTTTCATTTTATTTAAAAAATATGAACTTCGTTTATTTTCTCATAGACCGGGGTATCTGTCAAAATTTCAGTACGAACCCCGAAATGCAGTTTTTTTGACAAAATGCCAAAGGATATGCCAGACCCAAAACCACTACGATGTCGTAAATCGTAATGCGTTTTCCGACATTACGAAGCAGCCAATTTTTACACTGATTGTTATAATATCTCTTCAGCGGTCCATAAACAGATTTGTCAAGTGGCTGAAGTTTATGGCTTGTGTTGGGTGGCAGCGTTAATAGTTTGAGAAGGTTCTCTCTGGCCAAAGTTATCACTTCCAATGAGACGTGACTCTCGTGGTTGTCCATAATTAGTAGCACGGGTGCATTTTCGGTTGGTTTCACATGATTAATAAAATGCTTGAACCACGTTATAAATAGTTCTGAAGTAATCCATCCGCTAGGAGAAGCCGTTCCCGCGACCCCAGGAGGTCCATTTTTCCATTTTTAACCATATGGTCCTTGGAAATACAAGAAGCGGTGCGATTGCGTTTCCTGCGCCAACCATGGTTACAAGCGTCTCCCTCTCGGTTGGTGTAATTTCACCTACTTCTTTCTGACCTTTTTTGACAAGACTTTTCCAGGATTTTGCACCATTGTTAAAGCGGTTTCATCGACGTTATAAATTTGGAATGACTGAAACTTATACTTTTCCTGAAGCGACTGTAACTTTTTAAATAACTCGTCCACTACTGGCCTATTGAAACCCATAGCTCTCCCTAAACAAGTGGCTTCCGCCGTTCTTAAAGAAATTTCCGGGTTTCTTTTTAAGAAACTTGTAAACCATTTCCTTCCAGCACATTTTTGTATTTTCCAGGCCTGTGGAATTTTTTTCTTGTTGGCTTTAGCTAAGTCGTAAGCTAACTGTTTTGCCATTTTAGGCGTTAGGCCATGATGCAAATTGGCCATTTGTATTAAATACTTACAAATTTGCTGTTCTTCCTCAATTGTAAATATTTTATTTACACTATAATTTGACGTCATTGGAGTAGACCAATTAATTTCGTTTGTCGATTCCCTGCATTTTTTTAGGTAAGATTGTGCGTGCTATCTTGTGCCTTAGAGCTGCTGCTTTTGCCGAAAGACCACCTTCTACAACATCAAAAACTGCGTGCTTCATGGTTTCGGCACTGACTGTTTGCAAGGTCTTTTTCCCGGCTGTTAGTTGTTCCATTTTACACTAAAAACCATATATCTAATACTTACCATGATATAAATACAAGGGTATGCTCGAGAGATGGTAACCCACTGCGCACGTGAACCACATGACGTCACATTCGTAAGGTCTCGGGCATGATTATCATGGTCTCGGGTATATCAGGAGGGCTTCGGCATGTTGGACGATGGTTGCAAGCATTGCACGTCGATAACCCTACCCTCATTTATACGGTTTCTCTCCTGTGTGGATTCTTGCATGTCCAACTAAATCGCGTTAGAATAAATATAAGGTTTTTCTCCTGTGTGCGGAAAAGAGTTATAATGTACGAGAATCAATAAAACCGCGTATTATTCACACGAAAAATAGCATTTATTACAATTGCGTACGATTTCCCTCCATTTCACCATTAACTTGACCCACTACAAATGCAAAATACGATTTTTCCGGGAGACTTTTAAAACGTAACTTTCAAATTGCCACCTATTGATGACGTAGTCTGGTTCACGCTTTCTCATTGGACGTTGAGAAAAGCTGCGCTCGAGCATACCCTTGTATTTATATCATGATACTTACTATATTGCTAGCGGCTATGAGTGGGAAACTGACCAAGGAAGTGAGACAGACAACCAACTCTTCAATGTATAATGGTGAGCTGTGTGCAAGCGCGGCGGCGTCGTCCGGCCAATGGGGAAGTGGTCAAGTTTAAAATTCGCTTTTAAAGGCGGAGTTCGAATTCTCACGCATGCGCACGAGACGCGTTATACTCTAAGTGAGACTATGTCGGCGCCGTAATGTTTTCTGATGTTTCCCGGCCCTACTAGCAATATATGTGTATTATATATATGCTAAAAACAAAAAGAAAATATTTTAAACATACATCGCCATGACATAAACAACATGCACCAACATTGACAACCCCTTATAATACAAAAAAGCAGTGGCCAGTATTGGCTCAAAAAAGGTGACCACTGTTGGAAAATGCATGGTTTTATAAAACATAACCTTACAAATTTACTTACCAAAATAATCGCTGAATTCCATTTTAATTGTTATTGCCTGACACGACTTTTGTCAATAGTAATAAAAATTCTAGAGCGTTCAGTTCAGTTTTTAACAGAAATTTACTTAAAATACATAAAAAACTTACTTGAATGAAGTAAGCACATACCTACCATTACCGAAGACGAACTAAACTGGCTTGACAATCCGCTGTCTGTCCACGTGAGCGCTGGCTAATCTGAAACTTTTTTATGAGATGGCGCCACACGTTTAACAAGAAATAAATAAAATACTAAGAGGTGGCCACTGTAGGAGCATGGCCACTGTTGGAGGCTCTCCCTTACATGCTAACATCCTCGGATCGCTTTGACTTATGTGTGACTAGTGCGGAACCGGTCCCACAGGCTCCGTGAAATGAGCGACACATTGTTCACCTAGCTGTAGTCCGCGGTGCATGCCGCATCTAAAGTTTCGCGCGTTAGTATGACATGCGCGCAAATCTTCCTGTCTTCATGACACCCGAACTTGCATCGGGCGGTGACCTCGGAAAATGGATTAGTAAAGGTAAACGGATTGTTTGGGCTCATTCAGCAAGGAAATAATAAACCCTCCTTTTCATTAAATGAAATACACTTGTGTTCGTAGATTTAAAAAAACACAACAAATGGGCATAATAAGTAGGTAATTGTTTTCTGTGATAAAATCGCTATTAAAAGTAATGGGAAATTTGTTTCAAACAAACAAAATTTGGATATTTAGATAGTAATGACTCATTAGTAATAGAAACAAGTGATCAATGGCAGTCTGTTTCATATTTATAGTTTGAATATGACAGCAAAAAACCAAATATACTTATTTCATTTTCTAGTACACCATTCCAACATAATCATAATGTTCGATGTCAAAAAGGAATATGTAGTAATAGTTTTGACGGAAAAGGGCATGTTTTAGCACATGCTATCTTTCCAAATAATGACGAATGTCGAGGAATACATTTAGATAAATCAGAAGATTGGTATTTTGATTTTGATATTACATCAGATAAAACTAGTTTAGATACTGTATTATTACATGAGATTAGACACACTTTAGGAAAAGAACATTCTGCAATTAATTCGATTATGTACGCCTATTGATATTGATAACTTAACTCAAGATGATTCAATATTTATATGGAAGAACGATTAAAATATGAATTAATACCAACATCAACTATTAAGGCATTGACAAATAGACCTATTATTACAGAACCGCCAAATTTAACCAAGACTCATGGGGGCACCTTAGATCTTAATTTAGCAGACTTATGTTCAATAAATAATCCAGATAATTTATTAATAACGTCAAATCGCCATTTGTATATATTTCACAGAAAAATGGGTTTGAATAATGAACATAAATGACAAAAGATACAGATATCCAAAATTAATATCTGAATATTTACCGTTTGTAAAACAAATCTCTCACATCTATCAAAGACCTTCTAGAGAAGTATATGAAAATAAATATTATTTCATTGGTTTTCCTAGTTTTCAAATAAAGCATTCTGGAAACGTACATGAGTTAGGACTACCTAGTAATAAACAAATTCAAACAATTTTTATTTCGTACAGAGGACGTACTTTTATATTTTATGATAATTATTATTATATTAAATTGAACGAATGTACTATGAAACCAAAACAACACAGAATTATTAATTAAGTATTTCCTGGTGTTCCATCTGATGTAAATGGTGTTTTTCGATATAGAAATGGCATATTGTACTTTTTTTTAAAAACAAGGATAACAAAGCGAATTTAAGTATATTGGAGCAACTGAAAACTTTATTAAATAAACTGCCTTCGACTTCGTCTGGACTTCAGACTTCAAAGGATAATGAAACTGATTAAAATTCTCGCACCTAATATTAAATGGAAAGAATTATTAGTTGTTCAGCTTCAGATTATGTATTTACTGTTATAAGTTTTTTCTACAGGTCTCGTCGGCGAATATTTAATAGCTTATAACTGAGTTGAATACTTTAAAGCAGAAATCGTACACAATGTAAGTCTTCAGACTAATTACGAACTTATTTATCAACGCGGGAAAAATAGTTGTGAAGTTTATATAAAGTATAATATTGATAATAATGGTCATGCGAGTGACAAAGCCCAAAGATTACACACGTATGATATAAGAAATTAAAAATACATAAATGTAAATCAAAACTAAACATAATAGTTGGTATTGCAAATATTTACATATATTCGTATTTACGTCACAATTCAAATTTAACTTTATACAGGGTATATAGGGTCAGAAGCCATCAGAAATTATTTTTGTCAAAATCAAACTAAAAATCCGCGCTTGCGCTACTACATGTTACATTATAAATTGTAGAAAAATGTTGTTGATCATAAAAATTTATTTTTTCTACCAGTGTTCATACACTTATTGTCTTCCACAATCCGATGGATCTGATCAGACAGTGCACCTTGTAATTGTCCATTTAATTCACAAACAACTTCCCATGAGCAACAGGGCACTTGTTTTCTATATACCGTCTTCGCCTGCCGAACAGTAATTCCCGGTAGTACATAAGAAAATTAAACTGTAAATGGGTTTACACCGACCTTTCCTCACGCGAATTAGATCAATTTGTAAATTTGTCAGGAAATATCAGACATTTTGTAAATGGTGTAGGTATTTGGAAACCATCTTTGTCCTTACTCATAATAAGTCCTGTTTACATTGTCAGGGGTTCCCCATTGTGAGCTTGTGGAGGGTTGTTGTTGATCTGGCAAAGCTTCTCTTAGATTAATATTTTCTTCAATTTCTGATAGGTTCTTGTAGTATTGATCGTAATATCTTCTTCTGGGATCACATTGCGATTTTCCTCGCTGACATATCCTGGTTATCAACGCTGCAGCCTTCTTGTATTGCACACCACACTTTATATAAGTTGTGGGATTCCCTATTGCCAGTCCACTCAGCACACCTTCTGTATGTTTCCTGAAATTGATTCAGTTCTTCTTTTTCGATTTTTTCGTTAATTACGAGGTTAATTTGTTTCTAGCGCCCTGTTACAGTCGTTTGGAATATTATTATTTTCAGATGTTTTATTAATTAGTGGCCTATTTGGAATACATTTACTGTAGTCCACGTTGTCTTTATTAAATGGAAATAAACCAGTTTTTCTAAACACATTTTTTGTCGTGACTTCTTTAGCAAATTCATCAAAAACGCTCTTTAAAATTGTCCCGAAAGTGTATCTCGTTACTTCCTTGGGAAAATTATTAAATTTCCAGTTTCTAATAGCAAATTTCCACCCTGCCTTTAAAGGTTTAAATACAGCCACATCGGCAGGCTGAATAATATGAGTTGCATTGGGAAGTAGGGATATCAAAATGACACCATTTTCATCACAAAGATGACTAACTTGTTGCGTCATATGAGAGCGATGTCCATCCACAAAAAGTGCAACTGGTCGAACAATATTAGAAGATTTTAAGAAACGGATAAAATGGTTTGAAATATATTCGTAAAATACTTCGGAATTGATCCATCCTGAATCTGACCTACCAAGGGCCTAGTTTTCGGGAACAGATTCAACAACAGCTTTGGGCATTTTTTTGTATGGGAAAATTAGCATGGGTGGTACTACAGTTCCGTTGGCTGCAAATGTAGCCATCACTGTTATCTGTTCTTTTTCAGAAGACATTGGTTTATAGAAGTCTTCTTTGTTTGTGACTGGTCCTAACACTTTCCCGCTTTTTGGACACAAATCCAGATTCATTGCCATTGAATATCCGACTGGGATCCAGAAGAATTGATTCCAGATCATTATCTTTAAAATATTCTAATATTTCATCAAACCACGTCTGAATGAGATTTTTTGTAACTACAGCTCTAGCCTTACTCACGGTTTCAGCGTTTTTTCTTTTATCTCAGGATGTCTTCTTAAAAAACCTTCAAACTATGATCGGGATGGGATTTTCGAATCATTTAAATATCGAGCTTCCCTGTTCTGATCTTCTAAATATTTTTTGACTAATAAAATAAGGCTTTGTCTATGCACTGGAAATACCCTCTTTGCCACGGAAAGAATCCATGTGACTAATACATTTTCTTCTGTTACAGACAATTCTGACTGAGGACCCATTTTCCGCTGAATAATAACAGCACCAGATAATTTTCTAATTAAGGTACTGCGGGGAACCCCAAACTGTTTAGCGACTTGTTTCTTACTTAAATCGTGTTATTTCACCATTTGGACGGCTTTTTGCATATTTTCATGGCTGTAAGAAAAAAAATTCCTCTTTGTTTACAACTTGACTGAAATATTTTACCACTTCCACAAAGACTTCAGTTAGACACGCGAAACTCAAATGGAATGCGTAATGGGGACCAATGAATAACTGAGCCATCATAACAAAAGTATTTGGCGCTTATTTCGAAAATTGCAAGTCAATTTCCAGAACGGGTGTCCATTACCGGTGCAATGTCCATTACTGGGACAGTTACCCTATATAATGTGTAAGCAAAATATCATCTTCCTCAGAGAAATAGTTTTTGAGTTATACCGCCAACAGACAGACAGAATTGAGAAAACCTGTCATCTAGGGACGTGAAGATCTGAAGAAATCTCGGAAGGTGATTTTTTCGTGATTACAATACTTCCTTCATCTTTCAGATGAGGGAAGTAAAAATATTAACAGCCCCCCGCTGATGGTGCATCTCCACCTCAAGGTAGTGGCCTCGTGGGAACGGCAGCAACCATGTGTGTTGGCATGGGGCAACCGCTATTTTAATGTACCTATTTTAGTACTTTCACTAAAATAATATCTATTTTAAAAAAGCAACCCAGAATTACATTACGTTACTTACACTCACACCACGGTTTTGTTGCTGAAGGCAAAGACAAGAACACGCAAGAACACGAAACACAAAAGAACGGTGGCTTTGTGGTTAAGACGACCTAACTGGAAGTCGGGAACCATAGTACAATACCATAGGTCATTTTGCGTGACGTCACCTGGTTCAGTTTATAAAATTCACAAATTTTGCATAGTGGTGCATAATTAGTGTATTCACAACATCCTAATTAATAATTGTAATTAATACGGTACTACGAGTATAAGTCAAATAATTTCTTTTTAAGTTGTTACAATAAATTAACAATTTTAATTCTTGCTTCCCGAACGTGTTTCCATTATCACAGCACTCCAAATTAGTGCAATGATATGTTAGTAGCATAAAATGTGCGACGTAAACAATCAGACGGGTACCCCATAAACTGCTTGGACAGCGATAGAGGGACACGGCTGATGAGTCCCTTATGTAATGAACTGGTCCCGTTTGAAGGATTGCAAAACTATAAATCCTTAGCCTCTTAGTTAATAACTAGCTGTAGCCCGCGACGCATGCCGCATTTAAAGTTTCGCGCGTTAGTGTGAGATGCGCGCAGATTTTCCTGTCACTAATGCCACCCGAACTTGTATCGGACGGAGACTTCGGAAAATCAATTTGTAAAGGCGGGTTTAAAAGGATCGTTTGGACTCATTCAGCAAGGAAATAATAAACCCCTCTTATCATTAAATGAAATGTACTTGTGTTCGTAGTTTTAAAAAACACAAGCAATAGGCATAATAAGTAATTGTTTTCTGTGATAATATCACTATTAAAATAGTAATCGTTGAATGCAACCATGGTACTTTTGCACGTTTAACGCGGCATATATTGTTGTCCATTATTATATAGGTACGATATTCCGGATATTTCCACCGCGAACGCTAGAAATTTAAGGGTGCAATGCGTAGTTTTCTAAGACCGATTGCGGATAATCTCCGCGAACACTATTGTCTTGATAAAATTATCGTTTCGTTTAGCTTCAGAATACACTATAAAAATCTTAGACATTTTATTTTTATTATTCACAACGCAGTGGTCTCCACTCCCAGGAGAATGCTTTGCAACCACAAAGAAAGTTACATTTGCTAACTAATAGCGAGAATAATATGTTTTCAGTGTCTAGTGAGGGTTTTGCTAATGGTATCCACGAACTAATATAAGATATTTCATAATCATAATTTCCATCGACTTTGGCGTGTAGTAGATTTATTACTCGATTTTTACGTAATTCAATACGAATTTTTCCATTCACCGTGTTGTTACATTCTCATACAAATCTAAAAATTGTAGATAATGGAATACATTTTGTAACAGTTTTTCCATCTTTTATGAACAACCACCTCTCTAAATCCTTTATTATGTCTGTCATTACAAAAATAAATTATGGGGTGGTTTTAGTTACCCATCAACGATATCTCGCAACGCAGTTAGGAACATGCATTATTCTTCACTATCTGGAACATCGATCGCTATCATGTCGAAAACATCGTTACTATTGCTTTCAATAACTACATATTTCGACTTTTGTTCTTTATTTTTAAGAAAGTTGACTCTATTCCTTACCTCAAATGTTCATCCAAAATTGGTTATGGATCCATTTTCTGCCTGGACGCGTGTTTCAACTTTTTCTTTTCCATTAACCCTTTAACGCGCAAGACTTTGGGGCTTTATTTAAAAGTTTTTTGATGATATATATGAATTACTAGGGTGCCTTTGAAACATAATATGACACAAAAATGTTTAATTTATCTTTAGATCTTTTTTTATAGCGTGGTACATATTTGTACCAGTGAGCGTTCCTGCACTGAAACAATATAAAATTTTCAGTGGTACAAATATGTGCCATATTTTAGTATATGGATTTATAAGCAAACCTGTACTTTCAGAAACACTTTTTTCTCTAAACTATAATAAGACACATTTTAAATCCATAAACAAAATTTATTTTCTATTTGTGAACAAATACACTAATACAAAATGTTAAAATACAAATCTTCAAACAAAAATCAAAAGTAAATTCCCAAGAATGTTTTATAATACTTTTTATGAATACATAATTTCAAAAAAACACAAGTGAGCTCAATGAATATATTATAATCTATGGAAAGGTGCAAAACATTCCAGGCATAAAGCGACATTACATTCAAGACAAATAATATTTGATCTGTGCTGTTTATTCAGAGTGCTACAGTGACAACATCTCCTTCGTGTTCCTTTGATGGGTAAATGTTTTCCAACATTATTAAGTCTAGTAATATTATGAACTGTAGCTCTCCCATCAGGGTTATTTCTTTTCCGACCACGTCCGAATTCAGCAACTGGTCCAAGTTTTGCCCTTCCAGAATAAGAACCTATTAGTTCTGATGCCAAAATTGATCTAAACTTTAGATGTATCATGGGTTTTCTGGGTTTTGAAGTTTGTTTGATGGTTGTTTTATATAAAATGTAGCTATTGACTATACAAGAGTCGAGACAATAATAAAAGATTCTCAACCACCAACGCCTACTTTTCCAGGAAATACTGTAAGCGGAAAGAAGCTGGTCAAATTGGTCTACTCCACCCATATATTTATTATACGACGCCACACCTTCTGGGCAGGTCACAAGCTTTCTAGTTCCGTCTTTCTGAGTTCTGAGTACCTGTGCTGTTCCTTGTGGATTATGTATAGTGCTAATTATACTAACAGCCTTCTTTCCCCTATCCTTCCATTTTGAAATTCCCACATTTTTGTATAAGACACCGTCGCTGTCTCCTACTTTCATGTTTTTATCTTCGCATAGAATATGTTTCGGAAACAATTTTCTTGTCTGTCTTATAGTGCCGCAACTGAAAAGCTTCTTGTCTAATAACTTTTTTGCCAATAACACAGACGAAAAGAAGTTATCAAAAAACAGACAATATCCAAAACCCTCAAATGCAGTTGATAATTTATTGACGACCCTTTCACCAAGTGTCATACTCGTATTATTTTTGTCTTCAGCACCCTCGTAAACATACATTCCCAGGCAGTACCCTGTTACAGCACAAGCTATAACCCAAACCTTAAAACCTCTTTTTATGGGCTTCATAGGCATGTACTGCTTCAAGGTACTACGCCCTTTATATTTGACCATTGACTCATCAATTGACAAATAACGTGAAGGATCAAATAGTGTAACTGAAATCTCTTGGTGTTATAATCCAAAAATGGACGAATTTTATATAATCTATCATAACCATTTTCTCCTTTCTTAGGCATAATATTATTATCATTTACATGTAAAAGTCTAGTTATCTTCAAGAATCTTTTCACGGGCATAATATTTTGGATTCGTGTAACACCATAGTATATTTCAAACCAAGGTAAGAAAGTGCAGTCTTGCATACCGAGCGCAAAGTTTATAAACCGAGCCGAAGGCGAGGTTTGTAATTGCGCAAGGTATGCAAGAGCACTTTCTTAACGAAGTTTGAATACTATTTTTTTCCCAGCCGGCCTCAGTGGAGCAAAATTTGATACTATAAAAATAATTCAACAGACTGTTAAAGTTGTTAAAGGCGACAATATCCTGCAAAATATGCAGCATGTTTTCCGATTTTATGCTGTTCTCAAAATGTTTCTAAACAGTTTTATTCATAAGTAACTCTGAAAATTTTGTTGTTAAAAAATCGCTTTACTATTTATACTTTTTGAGGTTATGTCCACTGAGGTCAAACTGTCAAAGCAGTTTTGGTTGGATTAAAAAATAAAACGCGGGCGCCCACAGTGATTTTTAGCCTCTCCTGTCGTGAGTACGCATGCGCGAGATGTTAATTTAATTCCTTCGAATGATGGGCCACTCACGGGGCCACTTAAGGTTTCGTACTTACCTGCATCAAAAGGATGTGAACACTCACAGAATGCATTCCTAATTCCTCTTATAAACAGACTGTAACACAAGTCATAAAGTCAATTATCCATCAACTATCAATATGTCAGCTGTCAGAATCAGCACGCGTCAGCAGTCAGCTAACATGCGGTACAGTCTCTTCATAAAAATTGCATGATTTACTTTCTTACCTAGGTGAGAAAAACGAACTTTCTTACCTCAAATGAGGTGAGCAATGCCTACTATTCTAACCGGCTGGGAGAAAATTTTTTTATCACTACTCCAGTAAAGACGCATACTCGGTAGTGTATGAAACCCCATAATAATGAGCATTCCTATATAGGCTTTTAGTTCCATTACAGTTAAGTTCAAACATTGCCCCATTTGAAAACCATACCGATTTGATTGGTCGACAAGATACTGAAGAAATATGGGAGATAAAATGTTAAGAAAAATAGATAGCGGTTGGAGAGTATCAAATTTTGCTTGTCTTGTTATTCCAAACCTACGGTCATACGACATTTGAGAAAATTCACTTGGAGTTTCTGATTTTCTAACCCAATCAAACATTTCTTCGTCACTCATATTTTCTTCCGAAGAACTGGTAAATTCGTCTGCGTCGCTAATATCATCAAGCGTCTGAAGTGAATTTTCTGTTCGACCTAAATCTCCAGAATTTTGGATATTCTCAAATAACTCTTCTCCCTGGTCTTCAAAGTCATTTGAAGTTTTAGAGCTCAAAAACGAATTGGATGCAGATCCTCTATCAGACAAGTTAAGTAATACTCCATTATCATCTGCATCCTCTTCGCCCTCTGCGTCTGAGTTTATTGCCATATCATCAGTTATTGTGTCTAACAAATACCGTACATGCTCTGGGTTCTCCAAGTCATAAAATTTTCATCTATCCATCTGGGAAAAATGAAAAGAATAAAAAATGGTTGACTATACCAAAAACTTCCCGAAGTTATAAACAAAATGCGCATTTACATTTTTTGCATGAAGGAACAATAATATCTAAACAAAACGTCGTTATGCTCAATGTGGCCCAGAAAACATATTTTTTGACAGCGTAAAACTTTCGATTTTATTTCCTTACTTCTTATTTTCCTGTACTATTAACAAACGGCATTGAACATTTCGAGTTCAACTACAAAAATAATCAAAAAATGACTTGGGGTGTTTCAAACATACTATGTTCTGTGATACTTATAGGTACCACAATTCTAATATCAGAAATTATCTTAGCCGAGAAAATCTTATACATATGAAGAACAATAGACCATTCTACATAACCATACCGTGCTATATCCAAAAATTTTAACGTGTATTCTGTCAAATATTGCGAATAACCGTAAATACATGATTACATGTTTCGCGCCATTTCTAACCAACAATCGTAAATACCTAATTTTTGTTCAATTTGGAGCATATCTATCTTAAGTTTTAATGTAATTAATAAAAATACACTATAAATATTGATATACTTACTGTGTGATTCAGTTAGCTAATTTAAATTCCACAAGAAAACAGAAAAACTAACTTTTCTAGAGTTCACTTGCTCACACGTTCACTGGTACAAATGCATACCATTTTATGACGGGAGTTCAAGCTTTTCAAGGTAGGTGACGCTATATATTAAGTATGGTACGTATATGTACCAGAGAGCATCTAAAGCATTGAAATGCATCATAAGGTCGATGTTTAGCATAAAATGTATGCATAGATCGACTGTAATAGCAAGTGCTACAAATACGTACCAGAGACCGTTAAAGGGTTAAAGGACGCAATACATCTTAGAATACTTGTGTATTCCATTTCAACTTGAATGTACGTTGAAACTGTAGCAACTGTATAAATTGCGATATCGATATGATTTTGCCTCCATTTTTACCGAGCTCCGTGGCCTAGTGCGTTGCACTTCCACTTAGCATTCGGGAGGTCGTGGGTTCGATTCCCGCGACCGTCTGCCTTGGTTCGGGTTTTTAGGTGGTTTTCCTGAGTCGACAGAGTACCTTCTCTGAGGTGAATGCCGGGGCAGTATTTCTCCATCTTTCCTGACCTTTCTTCCAGTCTACACCCCTCCTTTCTCTCACCCATCCCGAGTTTCCAGTTCTTGGCTGAGAGGGACGGAAGGTCCCTATAGCAGCCCGCCCCCAGTTGGGGGAATTGAAATAACCTTACCCTTGTCTTTTTGTCCTCCATTTTTATCTGTAAACGAAAAAGTTATGTAATTTTTTACTTATAGCAGAAATATGCACAATGTTTGCTCCAGGAATGTAAAATCATAATAACTATAACCATAACCGTAATTTCAAAAATTATATTAAATTAATTAAATCGAAGTTGATATACAGTAATTAAGAATGAGAACACCGTATAATGAATGAGAATGACAAGTCTACACATAAAATTATACAAACTAATATAAACCAAGAACAATTGGAAACCTGTGAAAAACTATCTTTGAAGGTAGGATGTTTAAATGAACAACTCCATGCATGCAAAAAACAAATAAGTGCATTATTAATTACCGAAGCCACATTTGAAGGAAATTAATTTAAAGGCATACCTACATTTACAACCTTAATAACAATTTTTAATTTGGTTCAACATGATATAACTGATATATCATGTATATCAAAATTTCAACAAGTCATACTTACTCTGATGCATCTTTGATTAGATCTCATGTATACAGATATTACATATCGATTTAATATAGGCCTTCAGACACTTTCTACAATTTTTTATAAAACCTTGATTGTATTATGTAAATACCTTAAAACATTTTATAATATGGCCCGATAGGGACGACTTATTTGCTACAATGCCCAACTGGTTCAATAAACATTTTGGAAATAAAGTTACTATTATATTGATTGTTTTGAAGTGAGGATTGAAAAACCTAGTTACATAAAAGCTCAAGCAGCAACCTGGTCGAATTATAAACACATCAATACAATAAAAATGTTGATAGGCATAAGTCCCTAAGGAGCAATAACATTTATTTCTAAAGCTTATGTTAGACGAAATACTGATAGAATGGTCACAGAAAAATGTGGAATTTTGAATAATCTTTTACAAGGCGATTTAATATTAATAAATAGGGGTTTTTAATTGAAGAATGCGTGAGAATCCGTCTAGCTGAAGTCAAAATTTCAGATTTTTATAAAAATAAAGACAATTAGACCCTCTTCAAGTTGAATCCACAAGACGATTAGCTTCCGCTCTGATCCGTGTAGAAAGAGTGATTGGTGCAGTTCGTCAAAATTACGGCATTTTACATAATTTATTTCCTAAAAAAACCCACTATTCGATTCTCGTCTGAGACTTCAACGTAAAACTTGGAAAACAACGACCATGAGAAAGATGCATAGGACAACATGGTATTCGATCTCGTAATGAGAAAGGTCAAATTCTTGTAAACTTCCTCGAAAAACACCAGATGAAAGCCATGAACTCCTTCTCAAAACAAGAAAACCGAAAATGGACGCGGCAAAGTCCAGACGGGATGGCAAGAAATGAAATAGACTTCGTAATTTCCTATCGAAAAGACATAATCCAGGCTGTCCTCAAATGCATCAATGGCAGCGACCACCGACTTATATGGACCCGCATAAAAATTAACACAACGACTGAAAGGAGAAAATTAATACAATACAAAACAAGGCGAACCGACCTAAAACAAATAGAAAGTCTTAAACATGAGTACGAAGTCCACCTAGATCGCCTGCTACTAAACAAACCAGACGCACACAAACCTCTAACATAAACAACCTTAACAAACATATAATAAATAACATAGCTGAAGCCCAAGACTTTGTAACGAAAGCGACATCAGTAAAGAAAAAACAATCAAAAATAAATGATGACACTAAAACATTAATTAAACAAAGAAATCAAAACAGACATTATCTAAATCACAAACAACTAAATGAAATGAATAAGGAAATAAGAAAAAGAGTGAGAAAAGATGTTGCTAATTTTAACGAGAAAGTAGTGATGGACACTATTGAACAGAATAAGGCCCCGAAAGTTTTTAGAAGGTTGATAACAGAGGGAAAATCAGAAATAATAAGCCTGCATAATGAACATGGAATTATTCTACACTTGAGAAACGACATACTGAGATATATTGAAAGATTTTACTACGATCTATACTCATCAAAAGCGGAAGAACCTGCCCCCGATCCAACTGACAAAAGAATGAAGCTGACTAAACATTTTTTGAAAGATATGCCACCTATAATCAAATACGAAATTAAGATAGCTCTCAAGCAAATCAAAAACAATAAAGCAGCGGAGCCCGATGGCATTTCTACCGAACTCATAAGTTGGGGTGGAAAATCTTTACTTAACCGTTTTGAAACACTGTTCAATATGTGCTTGGATAACGGAGATATCCCTAGCGATTGGAAAAATGCAAATGTATTGCTGATATATAAGAAGGGTGACAGAAAAGATCTAAAATACTATAGACCGACCTCACTTATATAATTTAGTTACAAAAATTATAACCAACAGAATAAGCAGTCGCTTAGACGCCTTCCAACCACTCAGCAGGCAGGATTCAGACATGGATATAGTACGGTAGATCATATCCACTGCATAAGACAAATCATGGAAAAAGGCTATGAATACAACCAACCCCTCTTTCTAGCATTTATAGATTTTGAGAAAGCCTCCGATAGCATCGAAAAATGGGCTTTAGTTAACGCATTGAAAAGACGTCGTATTGATTACCGCTACATCAATCTAATAAATGCCATATATACAGAAGCTACAATTACAGTCACAGTATTCGAGAAAATCAACGCAATAAGAACCGAACGGGGCATTAGACAACGTGACACCATTTCCCCAAAACTATTTACCAACGCGTTAGAAGACATCTTCAAAACCTTGGACTGGGACTACCTGGGAATCAACATCAATGGAGGAAACCTAACAAATTTACGATTTGCTGACGATATCCTCCTACTTTTAAACCAAAAAGAGCACCTAACAAAAATGATAAAAGAACTCCATGATGCTACAACACTCGTAGGTTTGAAGATGAACATATCTACGACAAAAATCATGTCAAACATGGAAGATGCCCAGGAAATCCAGTTCAACAACGGAGACAAGATCCAAGTCGTTGATGAATATATATACCTTGGACAGAAGCTAACATTCATAAGTAATTGTCAGCCGAAATAGAAAGGAGAATCCACTTAGGTTGGGCTGTCTTTGCGAAGCTCCGGCACGTGTTTAAGTCCAAGATTCCCCAACACCTAAAAACGAGAATATTCAATCAATGTGTTCATCCATCACTAACTTATGGATCTGAGACCTGGACCATGACGGAAACATCAATAAATAAATTTGGTCACCCAAAGAAAAATGGAGAATTCTATGCTGGGCATACTTCTACTAGATAAGAAACCAAACGAATGGATACGGAATAAAACTAGAGTAGTGGACGTAGCTCAGAAAATTGCAAAACTGAAGTGGCAGTGGGCCGGCCACATGATGAGAATGTCGGACAACAGATGGACGAAAAAGGTGACTGAGTGGAGGCCGCGAACGGGAAGATGAGATCGAGGTAGACCACGGACACGATGGCGAGATGATATCCAAAAAGTGGCAGGGACGCAGTGGATGAGTGCGACTATAAACTGGGACGAATGGAGACAACTTGGAGAGGCGTATGTCCAGAGATGGAATACATAAAACGTTGGAATTGATGATAATGATGACTTCCTATTCATACTGCTAAAAAAAAGAATATTGATTAAACATTCCAGCTATTGAACAGGTATTAACAGTAACTTATGCACTGATAAATTTGTGTCCTTCTGTGGTGCAGTAACAAAATTATACTGTAGTAGGTAGGGTCATGTCATGTAATAATGAGACACTTTTTTAAACTTTGATGTCTAGAGCCCCAACTAGCAATGTTACTCAAAAGTTTTCTTCATAAAAAACTTTGTATACATGCATTTACAACTTTTCCTAAAATAAAATAACAAATTTGTCAATGCTGCTGCGGGAAAAAAATAAAATATGCGTCTTTTATTTTTGCCTTCCACGGATTTTAAAAATGAGACGTGTATGATAAAAATGAGACATGCTCCACTCTTTGAAGATTTACAACTACAGGCAGGTAATTATAAGACAGAGTAAGGTAAAAGCAAGATATCTGTTTCAAAATGTTAGTGAAAAATTTGCTAAAGAACGGTGTTCACACAAAACAAACGTATTTTATGGCTAAACTGTTACATGAACTGAACAAATGAACTGAAAATAAAACAAAATCCTTTAACATAAGGTTTTCTTACGAAAACTAAACAAAAATAAGTAAAAATCGATAAGTGCCTTAATTTAATATTTGCTAATGTCTACTGCATTCTTAAAAATATACTTCAGTCTTCCGCCAGAGGTTTGTATTAGAGGAGTAGGTAATTTCCCAATCACTGCTTGATAAGCTATAATAGAAATACCATTGTCATTTGTTTTAAAAACAGTTTTAGTGGTATCAATACAATTCATGCCCATGGCCTCCATCTTTCCATGATCTAAAATATTTTGTATAATACAAACATATTTGTATTTGGTTTTGTTTCTCTTTCCACCAGTAAAGTTAGCAAGAATGAAGTCACCTTCTTGCAAATCCTGAACGTTTGAAACTTCGAAAACTGCACTACTTTCTTCTGGTTCACCAATATAATCCTCTCCGCCATAGCTTTCCCCACTGGCTTTCCAAGATGGCATAGAATTATCAGAATCCGTGTCTTCGCATATATCATGAGCTGGTTTAAGGGATTTTTGTTTTTTTATTTCTTTGTAGTTTTTTTATCAGGTTTACTTAGGGCTGCAGTTTTTTCTTGAACAGACTTTAAGAATTCTTCAGTAGTAACAAATTTTGCCCGAAAACCAGCTTTGCGACGTGTAACTTTAGAAGGTTCAGTTTTCTTCAGTTTATTTAATAAAAGTTCTTCAAATGACGTGTTTTGAATATCTGAGTTTCCACCTGGATCTTCGAGAGTATGAATTCCAGTATTGGTGGAAATTTCAGGTGAACACACTTTTGTAAGAGAAGTATCTTTTAAGGTTTTCAGGCTTATGTCGATAACGATATCTTCTTTAATTGCCACGTAAATAGTTCCTGGATCTAGGTGTGTTAGATGGCAATCGAATATTAAAAGAAGTGGTCGTTCCTTTACAACACTACAAAAATTTTCAAAACAAGATTGAAATATGGCTGACGTCATCCATCCCTTTTCAGAAACAGCATAAAATGTTCCCGGTATATCCTTGTTATCCACGCCATGTTGTCCAAAGGTTTGCCTCCTGGAAAATAATTAAGGGTGGAAGTAACCCCCCAGCTGCGTTGACACACGCTAACACTGTTGTATTTTCTTTTCCACTTCCTTGAATGTTACAGTGTACCTTATCGCCCTTTTTGGCTACCACTTTTAGGCGAGAAGGGTCAGATAAGAAGCTAGTCTCATCCAAATTGTAGTTACAATGCGGTTTATCACTCAAGTTGTATTTATTGATAACCTCCTCTAACAACTTATAAAATTCAAATATAACAAACGGGTCGCTGGTAGCCTTTCGCCTTTTAGCTTGTAAACGTTCCGCCATCTTCAGACTGAAGCGATTTCTCTGTTCAAAATTTTTGTACCAAATTTTACCCGCTTTTCAAAATATAAAAGGGGTTCCTAAATTATTCTGTTGCACATAATCTTATACAACATTTTTCACATCTTGTTTTGATAAACCAAACCCGCATTTACTCATTATTTGCAAACAGTTGGCCAAGGATATTTCTTGGTCTATACCAAGAGCTGATTTACGGCCTCTTTTCTCAACACCTTTGCCAGTAAACCGTCGTGAAAGTAACGATTTATCGATAGAGTAATGCTTTGCAGCACCACGTACAGTTCTTCGTCCATGGCGAATGACGCAGCTTCAATATCCTCATCGTACTTCGTAGGTTTTTTAACATATTGTCACGAAAGTGCAAAGTGACACATAGAGGATCTCCAAAGAAAAACATCACCCATGAATGTTTATGGTGTGTTTTTCTGTTATTCACTTGTCTAACAAATAACCATCTTCAGGGGATATAAAAGGAACAAGCTTAGGGTAGCGGGACAGTTAGTTTCCTCCTGCCCATTCTCGCTAAGCGAAGTTCTTCGTAATTGGCCCACAATAATGGCTAGAACTATGTAAGTTACAACTTAAATAAATTTCTTTTATTTATAATAATGGTATGATTTATCGATCCCAAAATAAGCTACTACGCTTCTCGCACAATGAGCTCGAACCACCGAGTCGTAGCAATATCGATAAACCATGATACGGAAGGCTCTCTAACAAAGTAAAAATATTTATGGTAATTGACAGTAGGTCAAACAATCACTGATTTACATAGTTAATAGGTACCAATATTGAAACCTAACCTCAACATATAAGTTTTAAAATTTCTAATTTTAGGTAGGTAGGTAGGTACCTACTAATTAATAGATCATTATTCTATTATTAATAAATTACAATAATTATTACCCACAAGTTGTTGCATAAGCACCTATAAATAAATGCAGAAAAACTGCAGCAGTAAGTTGCACAGGTAAATTATAAGTAATAAACAGAATGTCTCACTTCTGCCCTTTCGAATGTCTCAGAATTCCCCTTGCAGTTAGTTCACTGCTCAATTCTACAGTTACTTGACCGATTAGATCAAAACTCTGACCACCAAATGATAGAGGGCACTAATGTTAGTCAACACAAGCAGCTAGAAATGTCAATTTGCATGATTGTATAGCTGTACACTGTACACATAAATTCGGGAGGTCGTGGGTTCGATTGCCGCGACCGTCTGCCTTGATTCAGGTTTTTAGGTGATTTTCCTTAGTCAACAGAGTACCTTCTCTGAGGTGAATGCCGGGGCAGTATTTCTCCACCTTTCCTTACTTTTCTTCCAGTCTCCACCCCTCCTTTCTCTCGCCCATCCCGAGTTTCCCGTTCTTGGCTGAGAGGGACGGAAGGTCCCTATAGCAGCCCGGCCCCAGTTGGGGAATTGAAATGACCTTAACCTTTCCTTTTTTGTACACATAAAAGTTTACTTTGAAATGTAAAATGTTTTTAGGTGCAAAATTAAGCATTGGGGGTTTAAATATTTTTGCACGTCTGGTTTTTTAAATATAAGATTCAATTGCCGTTATGCAACCGAAAGTTATAAGAACCATTATAATTTTTTTAAAATCACGAATCAATACTGTTTAGTTAGATTTCCAGGGCTGTCTCACTTTTACCTGACTTTTAGAGGTGTCATGACATGACCCTACGTATCGGGTGACCGGTTTCAAAACCGAACATAGCAAGTTTTTCATTTTTACTAAACAAAAGATATGCATAATCTCTGTTCACCGAACACAAAGAGTTAAGTCACTTCCCACAAATGTATGTATACCCACAACCAGTTTCACATGCTGTACATTAATAAGGGCACGCTACGTTTCAAGTAAGTAACAACAGCGTGATCCATGTATGCGCTTGCTTGTAATACGGGTTTTTGAAATATGACTAATAAGAAAATTCTATTCAAATGTCACATGCTTTTATAGGGAGTGGCTTAACTATTTCTATTGGATGAACGATGTATAACATAATTGATGTCTAAGGACTTTCAGCCTACACTTTAAAGTTCTGATCTAGGCAACCTTGTTTTTTAAATTAAATTAAATGTTTCTAGTAGCCTTGTGACATACTATGTTCGGCTTTGGAACCAGTCACCCGGTATAAGCATTACGTAATATTATCTATCAGATTTAAAATTGGAATACACACTAACATATATTTAATAATTAAGTTGATATCTCAATTACTCGAAACCTGTAAAATTATGCATGGGTTATTTTTTTACATAATAATTAAAATAAACAAAATGCATCTTGCTTATTAAACTTTTTATAAATTCTTCATCCCGCTCCACCTCGATAATCAGCATTCCATTATCGTGAGAACTGTATATAACTGTATATAACGAGATCTCACAATTCTAAATTTAAAATAGCCACCCCAAGCTGTACCTGTCCGTAATATATATGAACGGCTTTATTCCATCGTATTTTATATATGGAAGAGCATGCACCAACTCTTGAACGCCTTGGCTTGCACCTAATACAGGACATTTACATTCAATTAGCCTTTAAAATCTTTCCTCAAACATTTTTAATCCATCTGGACTACATACCAACTATCGTTGAAGAATTAATTAAAATACTTGTTTGGTATACTTTTCCAAACTGTTGCTGGTATGCCTCTCTGGTAGCAGTTTCCTATATTTTACCATACCTCGTGTGTTCATTTCCTTTAAATGACGAATTTCTATACTTATCAATTGTATTGTCGAAGCTGGGGTTTTTATTGTTGCAATAAGTGTACAACTGGCAGCAAGCAGAAGCAGTGATTCGGTATCTTCTGAACCTTTGCCACAAGGCACTATCTTGCCTATCTATGGTTTTTGTGGATACATCCAATTCACTTGACACTCGAACATTTTCGTTAATATACTTGGGCCTCTTCTGCATTTAGAAATATTAATGGTAAACCTATCTTTATTTTGGACGAAAAGTTTATTTTAAAGGCTTTGTTTATAATTTCAATATCTCTGTTAATAGTCAACTGTTGTTGATAACCGGTTGTTGTATGTTTGAAGATCTTACATTACTGCTTTGTGCACCTGCATAGTTGTACTGATATGTTAGTAGATGCACATTAAACTAAACTGAAGTGTGTACATTGTCCAGCAAACAAGTAAAAACCCTTAAAATACAAGCTTTTTTTTACCTTTTACGTGGACGCTACCTAAGAGAAATAATGTTATTGTGAAATTTGATACTATAGGACCGAACATCATGTTTTTCTTTAAATGACTGTAATGGTTTATAATATGAAAATATAAAAAAGTGTAGTAATCCTTACCAATTTCGACTGTTGTAGTTGTAGTAAATGGTTTCAGAATTTTAGGTAGAGATTCGCAACCGGTTTCTTTATAATTTTCCAAAAATGTTACCACTTCCTTTCTTTATAAAATTTCCTTCAAAGATATTTTGTGTACATGGGCAATTTCTTTTTCCTGTGCTTTAGAAGCTTTCTGCCACAGAGATGTTGGCGAGGTGAAGTGAATTTCACCGGTATATAGATGTACATCTATTGGCGCTGGAACAATCCAGTAAACAAGCGTATCTGTGATCGACTCTTCTTGTTTTCTCTGAAGTAAAGCATATTCGAATAACAGCAATATGGGTGCAAACCTTCCTAAGACCTGCTTTACAGTCACAGTGCGCCGCTAGAATTTTACCTTTGGTATTTATAATATAATTTTCCTTAATGTGTGTCTGTCTGTCTGTGGCACAAAATCAAACTCACGTTCTGGCTTCGCAGATGTTTATATTTGTTTTTCTTATCTTAGCGGTCGGCTCGCAGCTTGGCCTTCGGCGTATCCTATTTCACACGTGCCCCACACGTGCGCGTAGCGCGCCGTTTGCGTGTTTAAAATAAACCATGGTTTCAATGGAACTTCGTTTAAACATTCAGAATGAAGAACCTATGAAGAAATAATACATGGACTAAACATTGAGATTTACGTCTTTCATATAATTTATCCATTTTAATATGAAGAATAATTTTAACTTCACATATAAAACTTACCTTTCCTACACATAAGTAGTTTTGCAAAATCGTAGTTTTTATAGTAATTAACGTATTAAGAGGGGTAACCCAGTCTTAACATTCGAGCATATTTTTACCACTCGAGCGAGCACAGCGAAGTGAGAGTGGTAATTTATGTGAGAAATGTTAAGATAGTTACAGTAGTATATCATTGAGAGTTCTGGCACACACAGGTGCAAAAGGTATGACAGGTGTACAGGTATGCATGTAAACGTAGGTGTACAGGTATGCAGGTAAACGTAGGTGTACAGGTATGCAGGTAAACGTAAAAGTTGCAGGTAAAGGTAAAAGTGCATTTACGGGGTTGAAAGTGCATTTAAGGTGTGCAGGTAATGGTAAAAAGTGCATTTACGTAGTTGAAAGTGCATTTAAGGCGTGCAGGTAAAGGTAAAAAGTGCATTTACGGGGTTGAAAGTGCATTTAAGGTGTGCAGGTAAAGGTAAAGGTAAAAAGTGCATTTACGGGGTTCAGGTAAAGGTAGAAAGTGCATTTAAGGCGTGCAGGTAAAGGTAAAAAGTGCATTTACGGGGTTGAAAGTGCATTTAAGGTGTTCAGGTAAAGGTAAAGGTAAAAAGTGCATTTACGGGGTTGAAAGTGCATTTAAGGTGTTCAGGTAAAGGTAAAAAGTGCATTTACGGGGTTGAAAGTGCATTTAAGGTGTTCAGGTAAAGGTAAAAAGTGCATTTAAGGGGTTCAAAGTGCATTTAAGGTATGCAGGTAAAGGTAAAAGTGCATTTAAGGGGTTCAAAGTGCATTTAAGGAATGCAGGTAAAGGTAAAAAGTGCATTTAAGGGGTTCAAAGTGCATTTAAGTGTTAAAAAGAGTCATCTGTAGGTGTTCGAATTGAAATTGAAGCCAGGTAATTGTGAAACCGTTAGCAGAATGAGGTCGCGCGATTAAAAAATCACAACAACAACATATTAAAGAGTCATTGACCTGGCCTTTTTTAATAATGTCTGATTAGATAAAGATGTGTGTTAGTTTTAATCTGTTAAAAGCAAAGTATTACAATTTTATATTAATTATTAATTATTAGTAGCTCGACATACAAGATAAGGTATCCGAAAAGTGCATTTAAGGCAAGTGCATTTAAGGATGAGTTTTTGATACTTACCTAGTCGAGAAAGTTCTCAAACGTAAAGGTAATCAACTTTATGTCAAATGGTTGGACATCGATGAACGTTCTTGGATCGCTAAGAAAGATTTATTGTAGGCACTTTGTAATTTTTTAAGTTTCTAATTAGTGTAATTTTTACTTATGCATTGTTCTGATACTCTTTACAAATAAATGAATACCTTTATAATTTGTTGTTTTATTTCTTATATTATAAGGAAATAAAAGACGAAATACAATAAACACATTTATTTTATAGTTCTATATACATAGTGCATATACAATCATTTATGTAAACATATGTACGTATATCAAACATTAATTCTATATGTTGCATAAACTACAACAACTGTCGCTGTCTGTATTCGTTAATCTTATAGTGACCTCATGGAACAGTTTCGATTTTGTTAATCAAAAATCTTTTATCATCTAAAGCACTTAAGACTTTCTTATACTGACTTATAGTGTACACTTTATGCAACTGTGATTGAATTGTGGTTTGTGTATCATATACACTACAATTATCAGTCATTAACACATTGACATAATCCTCAAACGTAATAGAATTTTCAACCACATTTTTTTTTGTACCCTTTGCTTTTTTGCGAGGCTTTTCGTTTTCATCGTCGAAATTCATGCTATACATTTTTGAACGTAAACCTACAAAGGCCTCAATTATTTTACCGTTCATTTCGTCCTTCATTAAACCTATTAACTTTTTATTCACCAATGGAATATTGAAAATGTTATCCTTTTCATAGTCACTAGTATCAAATTCATGTAAATTATTTTTGATAATGGAGTACACATCCTGACCGTGAACTAAATAAATAAATGAGTCAGTGTCCATATATAGGAGGTCAAAGGATTTAACATGTTTTTGCATGAAATTATAATGAAAGTCGTACATACAAATTTTAGATAAATCTAAAATTGACATTCCTATATAGATCGGTTTATTGAACAATATTTCAGTTTTATTCATTTCTATGGCAACCAAATTCTCATTAAATATGGCACAACTATGAAAGTTAGGTTTTGAAATATAACTCTGAGCTCCATATCGACCTTTAAACCTTGTAACTAATTTAACAACCCTATGTTTTCTAATATTTTCCATGGTCTTACCAAATACCGCGTTATTCATCAGTTTAAATAAACTAGTTTCAAACTTATTTCTAGCCTGTGCACGTAAATTCGTATTATATTCTATGTAGGGACGAAGCCAAGCTGACTGTGAAAATTGTATTACTCTATGGATTTTAGTTAATTTTAAACCAGCATTTAAGCATTGCTTTAAATTCCTATAGTGAATAACATACCTAGTCTTCGCATATAGGGTGGTCATTAGTTTAGCATATTTCGAACCTTCAGGTTTTCTATTTTCAGCACAAAAGGGCAAATCTTTATGTTTATCATGTAATTCAACAGGATAATCTAAATCAACTTCTAAAATATACCCAATATCGCTTTCATCGCCTACGGCTTGCACAACAAAGTTATCGATTTCTTCTTGGGTAAGCCACTTAAAATTTCCAAAAGGCAAGTACTGCGCCTGCGCCCAGCCATATAAATTATTTTTGTCCAAAAATACAATAAAACTGTCAGGCTTGGTACGATCGTATTTTTTCATGTATCTATTATTAGCAACGGCATGACGCTTCACACATTGGGATATGCCCCCACGGATTACACGTTCGACCATCATCAACTGTGATACATCCGTCAAGAGTTCTAACCTAACACCTGTATATTTTAACATACAGCTCCATGTATAACCTGGCAACGTATAAAAATGCGCTGGATCGAGGCCATACTTTTGCATACAACTTTCTCTAAAGTTTTCAAAAACCGAAGCTAAAAGTACCACGTCTGTTTTAAGATATAGCATCAGATATTCTCGTAAATTTTGAATTTTAAACGTCTTCCAAACATTTTGCGCATGTTTATACTCCGTATCAGTAATATGTTTATCACCTAAACTACTATAAAAACTTTCTTGTGGTGGTAATTTTGTGGTATATAATTTTGCTTCGCTATCAAGATATTCGTACGGAAACACGCCTTTTTTTCTTAATAGTCTCAATTCATCACTACTCAACTCTTTAAATTCACGCTTTAAAAGAGAAAAGTTCTCATCGTTTAGATTATTTACCAAACTTTCTAGAGAAGTATCCATAAACCGAAAGGAGTCAATGAACCTAAAAACGATATTAGTATCTTTATAATGTTTCTGAACTGAGATATATTTTTCTTTATTGATTGGAATTATGCTAAGTTTGCCTGGAAACACTGTTGCAACGTCTTTTATGATGAAATGACAATCATAGCAACTGAAGTTATGAAACACGACCGGTATAACGGGTTTTACTTTGTAATTTAAATTGCATTCATTATGACATATACCTCGAAATTTTCCAGTGAAATGATCATGGTCGCGTACCCTCTTTGAATTGGAATCAAAAGGTTGTTCGCATATGTAGCACTTGACAGCACTATTAATATCGATACTGCGGGGTTCTATCGGTACAACTTGAAAAAAAATTTGACCCTCATTGTTAGCAATTGTTTCCAGCTCTTTAGCAAGCCATTCCGCACAGTCTGGCCCTTGATACTCTCTATAATAAGATAAATCTGAATTGAAATTACAGTGCAGATAGTAAGCAATACTGCAAGCTTTATGTTGCTGGTACTTGAAAGAATTTTCACCTCGAGGTATTCTAACTTTTTCTAAATATGATTCTATGTCTACGTAAATAATAAATGGAACCATTTGTTTGTAAGCATGATCTTTGAATGAAACAAACTTGTTTTTTTCATCTGGTAATCTAACTTTACATGTGTTGAGCAACTGACAATCTTCGTAATGCTGTATTAGAGCTGATTCCGAATTGAAAAATATCAAACAACGATCATAAACGTGTTTTTTACCGTTATGCTTGGAAAGCTGGTTGCTGACAAGTCTAGACAAATTTTTAATGTAACAATAATGATATGTAGTGTTAGGAAGTTCTCGATCTGTATGAGAATTTTCAGTACCTTCCATAAAATTTCCCACACCATCATCATTCTCGACATCAACGTCATCTTCATAATTGTCCTTTATCATTAATAAATTTACATGTTTTTCAAGTTTATTCTTTGTTAAGTGAGCCGGATATACACAAAATTTACCTTTCTTTAATTTCAATGTATATACATTGATAGAAATTGAATTTGCAACTTCGAATCTGTCAATTTTTTTAAAGGCATGGGCATGTCTAGACACTTCAATACCTGACTGTAATGAGTACGAATTAGTACGTTGAGGATTGGTCGATTTGGGTTCAATGCCTGCCATTATACTTTAATAAAAACAAGCTAAATCTCCATTACAAATATTAATCACGGCTTTTTTTAGTTCAATTTCTCTAGGTAACGCTATGTATGATGATGGAGCATGAAAACCCGAAAGATCTGAGTTCACGTTAAACGTAAGAGAAGTAATTTCCTCCAATTTCCATCCCGAACCTTTGTGCTCAAAGTCGTCTATTTTCTTTAAAAGCGCGTTTAAAAAGTCGTCATTAAACCATACATTTAAATTAACAGAAGGATGAAATGAAAAATTTTTGGTGCTGAAATACTTATACTCAAAAAATTTTTCGTTTAGTGATAACGTCTCCTTAGAAAATAGACAACAAAGAGTTGTATTTACTTTAATTCCTGAGACGTTTATCTTAAAATATTCCATAACAAAAGTTTTTATTAGTGTATAGCACTCACTTAAGAAACTTTGTACCGATTTATGACCCATATTAATAAGTAAATAAGAACTAATTCTGCTTTTAAATGCAGATTCGTATTTTCTCCAAACAACATGCGAGCCATTTTCATGATTTTCAGAATTAACTAAAAGATTTTGAAATAATACGTGATATCTTTGAAGATGCCGTAGATGATTTTCTAATAATAATTTTAGTCCAATCGTTTTAATGTGGTTTATATCTTTCTGAATTATCCTACAACTATCTGCGCATACTTTAATCCACTCCTGAATATTAGCCACATCGTGATTGTTTACTGCTGATAAATATGCATGTCGTAATTTAAGCAAAATTTCATGACGTAAACTAGCATATGCAAGTTCTGTTCGCATAGACATTTTAAAACCAATTAAATAAATAGTTCTCTTGAAGCTCTTTAAATTTCACTCCTGCAATTACTTTAAAAACAGGTTTCGATATTGGCATGTAGAAATATGAATCTAACTCAAGAAGCACTTTATTGAATTTTCTAACAACCAGAATGCGTCTATAAATCCGAAGAAAGATGATTAGTTTATAAACTGTTCTTTTAAATTTTTGTTTTAAAGGATGACTACGGTGTGAACAAGAATCAAATACTTTTACGCAATGTGCTGCATCAGTTATGTATTTAAAATATCTACTTTCTCTAGCATACTCGTAGCCTTCTATCGAAGACCATTTCCAAATTATTAAATTGGTTTGCAAGAACTCTAAAAATTGGGTAGATAAAACGTACTTCTTTTCCGTTATGTTTAGATACAAACACAAGAAGTTAAAATCAAAGCTCTGAAATATATCAGAGGGATGCTCATAAAGAAATATGAAATCAAATTTGATACCTTCTCTTTCAAATTTTACAACCGGCTTTTGCAACTTGTAACGTATTTTCTCCACCTCCAAAATTCTATGTGTAGTTCTTTTGCTACATACAATATCATAATCGTTGCAATGTAATGGTTTTATACATCCAAAATTGAGGTTAAATTCACGGCAAAATAAGTTAAGCGCTTGACTTCCAACTAAATATCCATTATTAAATTCTCTAATGCAAAGGGGTACGTATTTACATTTCACAGTTGCATACGTTTCAAATTCTTGCAATAACAAATCGAAATTGTATGAAGTATACTTGCGAAACATTTATGACGTAATAAAATACACTTTCATACCATATATGTACGTTTCTATTTTTAGATGGTTGAGTTGAGAGGTCGTCGTTATCTGATATGAGAAGGTCTGGGATTGAACTGGCAGCTAACAGATGTTAATTTAATTGTTTCACTTCTGGAACAAGATAAGTCATTTAGATATTTAACATGTAATTAATTTGAGTGTTTAATAATGAGGGAAATGTTGCAACTGTATAAAGACATCTTATAGAGGATGTGAATAAGGAGCGAGCTAAAATCGCCTAAGATTGTATTTTATGTGAAAAATGTAATAAATCATATGTAATTATAAAATTGTTTACATACCATTTATTCCTCGATGTGAAATTCGAAACTAGAAGCCGGTTGCGCTTTTCCAAAGTTTACCTGTCCCATGTAGGTAAAGTAAACGTTTTTCTTTAATAATTCCAGACACTCTTTATCGGTTAGAACTTGACAAATTCGCTTCGGTAAAAATATTGTGAAATCATCGCTTTCGAGAAGAATGGTCCTTTGTCCACCCAATTTTGAGCAGTTAAACGGCTTTAGGCTTTCAATCCTATACTTCTGCCCCACGTTCAAGTCTTGGGCCTTTAGATTCGGCTTTGTAGTAATTTTTCCAGCTGAATTTAATTTTTTTAGTAAGTCCATTATCTAAATATGTATACAACACCTTATAAAACAGTCAGGAAAAAATATGTTCTTTATACTTACAAAGTAGAGAAGGACACTTTTACAAGAGCACTACACGTCAATACTATGTCAACTAGAAACGATTAATTATTTGGCGCTATTTATATATGCCAATTTCGGAGGTGTAAGCTTAATAACATGTCAACGACTTTTATGTAGTCCATAATAACACCATTTAAAATCGCAATTTTAACACAATGATTGCTTTGTCTTTTAGATTAGCAAGTACTGTAATGTTTGTTTGCTTTTTATACATCCGAGTTCCAAATTCAGACTTTTAACCCACACTAAATAACCTTAATATGTTTTGAAGTCTGCAAAATAGTATCATCTTTGTTTTATACATCCGAGTTCTAAGTTCGAACTTTGAACCCGTACTAAATAGCCATATGTTTTGAAACCCACACTAAATAACCTTAATATGTTTTGAAGTCTGCAAAATAATATCATATTTGTTTTATACATCCGAGTTCTAAGTTCGAACTTTGAACCCGTACTAAATAGCCATATGTTTTGAAGTCTGCAAATAATGTCATCTTTGTTTTATACTTAGGTTCTAATTTCAGACTTTTACTGTATCAATGAACCCCGATAATAGTACATATTCTTTCCATTATCAAAGCATGGGAGGGAGACCAAACCTTCCTAATTTGTAAAACCCTAACTATAATTATTCTAAAATCAAACTTGGAACGATATGTCCGAACAGCGCTATACGTTCCTCGCCCATCATGTAGAGTCGTAAGCAAGTAGTTCCATAATTCCGTATCAATTTATTCATGAAAATTTTCCCAACTCCGTTCCTTTTATGTTCGAAAATTGCCCATATATTTTTCTCTTAACACCAACCTTTCCTCGATGCAGCTTTTTAACTCCAGATCCATATCACAGTCTTCACGTTGTAATTCCAGCAAATAATCTAGCCTTTCGTATTTTCCATCGCCACAATCAAAAAACATGTCATTTGGGTTATGTTAACCCATATGACACCGATACCTGGAACGTGTACACGGCTATGCGATTGGTACATGACGCTTTAGCGTGCGAACGAAATGCCTGGAATTCATATGATGAGGAAGAGGACAAAGAGAACATTGAGAAAAAACATAATTAACAATTTTTTCCGGTTCTTTGAGCTTTATAAACTGTCCTTTTCAGGACAAAATAAACTTCACACATCTGTTAAGTGACTTTGCAAACTTGCAAAGTCACTTAACCTAAATGCACTTTTCGGCTCATTTATATCATAATTAGGTCATCACGTTACATACAAATCGCGACCTTCTGCTAAGGTTACAAAACTTTCATTTTACATTTATTATGTTATAATCAGTGCTTAAATATATCTTCTTACGCATTTTAAAAACAGCTCCCGCTTTATCACAAGTGATCAGAGGTTAAACGGATAAAGAATTTCGATATGCGGAAGTTTACAGCTGAGGTTTCGGCTAGAATAATATATACTACCATGTATAGTCGAATGATTCATAAAAACTTTACAATGAAATCGGTAATGTGAATGCACAAAAACACATGCAGAATGTATGAAAATTTAAAGTCCCGTTTCAATTTTTTCCGGTTCTTTGAGCTTTATAAACTGTCCTTTTCAGGACAAAATAAACTTCACACATCTGTTAAGTGACTTTGCAAACTTGCAAAGTCACTTAACCTAAATGCACTTTTCGGCTCATTTATATCATAATTAGGTCATCACGTTACATACAACTCGCGACCTTCTGCTAAGGTTACAAAACTTTGATTTTACATTTATTATGTTATAATCAGTGCTTAAACATATCTCCTTACGCATTTTAAAAACAGCTCCCGCTTTATCACAAGTGATCAGAGGTTAAACGGATAAAAAATTTCGATATGCGGAAGTTTACAGCTGAGGTTTCGGCTAGAATAATATATACTACCATGTATAGTCGAATGATTCATAAAAACTTTACAATGAAATCGGTAATGTGAATGCACAAAAACACATGCAGAATGTATGAAAATTTAAAGTCCCGTTTCGATTAGGGAGAATTCCTCAATTGAACATTTCAAATGGATTGGTAGTGGTTATTTTATCAATTATAAAAGCGGAATAGGCCGGATATCTACAAAATGCGTGCTTACGATTGCGTATTAAATTGTGTTAAGCTTTTCACAATGTCGACATCTATTTCAAACGCAGGTAATAACCGATATAAATAATAACGTTGCAGTAAATAAAACATATTTTATTCCAGTCTGTAACAGGGTTTACACCCTTGTGCGGTGTAAATATCCGGCATATTTCGAAAATGTGAGTGTTTAATAATATTGATTACGAATTATATAACAGATTGTTTACACAGAGGGCTGTAGCGCTGTTGGTGGTGTCACAGGGTGGTCCAGACCCTGAGGATGCTGTGGCCATACAGCTGCCCGTTATTCCGGGCTTGGCGTTACCATACCCTGTAAGGGTATGGTTGAACGTAAGGGATGGGATTCTTTATGTGCAAAGAGGTATGTTATAAGCGTTTACATCGGTTAAAATGTTAATTGCTTGCAATTTTAGCCTAACAAAATCACCCATTCCGGGGACCGCTTCTATCATAGCCCTCTGTAAAAATGATGCGAATAAATATATTCTTTGTACTACTATGTTATTATTTAGCCCGTCTTCCTGCATAAAATTGGACAGATTGTACAAGTTTTACTCTAAATTAACGGTAAAGATATCATATAGGTAAGAAAGGGGGGGGGGCAGCGCTGTTCGATGTAGTTTAGAATATCACACATTTGTTTTACAAGCATTTTATTATAATTATGCAGCATGCATTACAGTGTAACATCTTGTGCTGCAATAATACAATATGCAGGATGTTATTACATACAATTGAAACATCCCAAATTCAGACTTTTAACCCGCACTAAATAACCTTTCACCTAATGTTGCTTACACGTACCGCTAATTAAACTCTTACCTGCGGGGCCTCCAATAACCAGGAAAACCCATCCGGTTTGTGCTAGTTGAACATAATAGTCGCTGCTATCTGTTATGAGTTGTACTTTGAGCTCATATGATAAGATAAATAGGATGGTAGTTGTTTGGAAAGAAACACCTTATATTAAAAGGCATTTAGATAAGACAGGTGTAGAAACCGTGTTTGACACCGTGTTTGATCTAAAATTTTATAAAAACGATGATTGTACGTTGAGAGAGCCAGTATAAGATTAAACAGGTAGGATTAAGCGTAAATGTCTGTCTTTACGCTTAATCTCACATTTTTAATATTTTTTTATGAATTTCAGTTTAGACCATCTAGTATTTGTAAATAAACACCCAGCATTCTCGGGGTTAATATGTATAGCTCATTGTGAACTCGAGCAATGCATAATAAGGCAAAGAACTTTAACAATGATAACTTATATATAGAACAGTGCTAATACGAGACTTCGACCTCTCTCTTATCACAGACACTCTAAACAAACAAACATTACAGTATTTGCGAATCTAAAAGACAGAAAGCGACCATTGTATTGCGATTTTAATTGGTGTTATTATGAACTGCATAAAAGTCGTTGACTTGTTTGATATGTTATTAATCTTACACCCCCGAAATTGACGTATATAAATAGCGCTAAATACTTGATCGTTTGTAGTTGACATAGTGTTTGACGTGAGGTGCTCTACTCTCTACTTTGTAAGTATAAAGAACATATTTTTTCCTGACTGTTTTATAAGTTGTATACATATTTAGATAATGTACGATCCTCGTAAATTTTGCAATTACTGTAAAAATAAGGGGCATCTAATAAATGAATGTCGTAAACTGCAGTATAAGGAACAACATCATCAAAATTTCCAACGCAGCGGTCCGACCCACCAAAGGGTTAATCAGGTAGGCTATGTACGCAAATTCATGTTTCCTGATTACCCATATGCCTTACCGCTGGAATGTTACAAGACAAATCCTCCTGGACCGGAAGACGTAGGCATCCCCGGGCCAGATGACATCTATGAAAGACCAAATTTGAATCATGTAATATACTCCCCATGTGCCATTGGAAACGACAACACTAAGTTAGCAATGTAACTTCAAATGTAATATATTGCAATGACCCTTAATCGTATAATATTTGTAGGTTTATAATTATTGTAATAAATAAAAAGAGTCACCACACAATATTTAATTTAGTTCTACCACTTGCTAAAATCAAACTAACTGATTAATTTATTTCGTTGGGTACGCCAAAATTGAGAATTACTCTTATGGTAGTTTGCCGTTTTTCTAATCCACTCATCTGATTTCCTAACTTTGCTAGCTCATTTACATACAGAGACATGAAAATAAAACTCAAAATCTCAGGTCTGGGTTCCTCAATCCTAGTTAAAATTTTATGGTACGCCTCTGGAACGTAACAGGTGAACTAAAAATGTAGGCGTGATGCGCCGTTGGTACGTCAAATCTATCACAACAAGTTCTAGCTATTTTCAGCTCGCGTGTGAAATTGATTTATCAACAATTAAATGAACAAATTTTGATGGTAAGATTTTGAATAATTGCCTTCAAGTGGCGTCTATGTATTCCTTTGTTTTTCCAGATCGTTAGCTATTGGTGCATTCTAAAAAAAGGACGCCGTATTCGCATTTTGTTTTATGGGGCTCCACTTGACGATTTTAATTGAAAATCCTGGGAAAATACCTCGCCATCCCCATGAACCGCTATGATTTTCTTATTCTCCAGGTCGTAATTAAGGTATGCTCAAATTTTCACACCGATCGCACAGAACAAAATTGAACAATTCACTAACCTCACTTTCGTAGCGCAAGGGCCCCCTTTTTTATGAATCTGGCTGAAATCTTGCTCCCCGGGCTGCTCGTGATGCTGGGTTATGTTCTGGCCTGATGTGTGGAGCTGCCGGAAGAATCCTGACACCCTATGCCTTCCCACGATGCTGCAGATTGATGCTGCGGGAAATCGCCTCCAAGCCGTGGCTGCCGTCGTCGCCTCGGGACGCCAAAAACTCAAATACCTGGAATCTCTTGCCTCCAATTGTGCTGATACACTCGAATTCGCTGGTTACGATGGTGCTATTTATTTTTATGTCAATTTATGCTTTCTATGAAAAATCTTTAATTAAAGTCAGAGCAAAAACGGGCAACTTCTAACAATTTATTCAGAAAACAATCGCTATCCCGTCGTTATTGACAAAACACTGTCTACAGATTTGAATTGTAGGAAATCAACCAGGTACAAAAACATAACTTATACTCTAATTTAACAAATTTTATCAGTTATTTACAAACTCTTATGTACTAAAATTATTGT
Source organism: Agriotes lineatus (assembly GCA_940337035.1). Classification (NCBI taxonomy): domain Eukaryota; kingdom Metazoa; phylum Arthropoda; class Insecta; order Coleoptera; family Elateridae; genus Agriotes; species Agriotes lineatus. The sequence continues at coordinate 35,665 of CALNHX010007048.1, read as the reverse complement.
CTTTTGGAATTGTTTATTTCTCAATGTTTTTTTAATGTGCCACTCACTTGATTTTTACCGCACTTAAATGCCCATCGTTTATCACTACACTGACTAGGTTTTTAATCCACCAACATTGTCTAATTTCTTGCTTATTTGAATTCCATCTAATTTCTTGCTATTTCAATCTCTTCAAATCCCCAAGTCTTGTATTTTCATGTCATAAATGACTTGCCTGGCTTTTCTATGTTCTTTGCCTTATTCTTCTAGTCATTCTTGTTCTCACCTTTTATTTAAAATGTTCATTTGCTACCCATTCTATAATGACTTTACTTTCTACGCTTCCATTTTTAAGCTGTGTCTAACTTGAACTTTTTGTGCCAGTTCTTAATAAATTTTAGATTCGGCTTTTAGTTTGTGCAAATCTATTATATTACGATTAAAATTACATTGCTAAACCCAATACACGGAATTTGAGCTTCCATATTTCTGTGCCTATTCAATTACAATCAAATTCATTGGCGAATTATACCAGTGTTAATATGATTTGGCAATTTATGTGAATTTTCTCAGATGCTTGCATTATTACAACTCTGTGCTTTAATGATTTAATTTGCTATTTGCTTGTACTGCAATCAGAGCCGATTTGAGGGCTAAATACCATCGCAATATATGTTTATTATTATTATGTAACATTATAAATACAATATACATATTTAAACTAATATTCTATTTATTTTACTACATAGTATGCATGCAATTTTAGACAATCAGATCTTTAGCACTACACGCAGGAACTGACATTCTTAACAGAATCGAGTTTTTCAACTTGTGCAATACCTTTGGATTCAGCTTCTTCGAGTTTTCGTTTAGTTGCAGACTGACGGCGGCGGTGCTCTCGATGAGTCTTCAGATTACGGTATGGCATTAACGTTTTTGATTCTTCTTTAAATCCTAGTTTCCGCAATTCCATACAGAGACATGTTACACACCCAGAATTGCTGGTTGAATTTTGATTTAGAAGAAAATCGGCTATTTTCTCGGCAGCAAGTTCCAGCTTCTCAGCCTGGTTCTTTAAACTTTCGACTTCTTCTTCAACGCCCCAAGTACGATACACAGCATCGTGGTCACATTGGAATGCACGAGCTTCAAACTCACATTTAAAACGCTCTAAAGTACTTAGTAAATCAGTGGGTTTAGGCCAGGACTCTGCCGCATAGCACATCCACATTTTACTGTTTACGAAGTAACCAACTAGAAACGACACTTATTTAGCGCTATTTATATGTATTTATATACGCCAATTTCGGAGGCGTAAGCTTAATAACACCAATTAAAATCGCAAATCAACGAGTTTCCTTATAGCACAATGATCGCTTTATGTCTTCTAGATTCGCAAAATTCAGACTTTTAACCCACACTAAATAACCTTAATATGTTTTGAAGTCTGCAAATAATGTCATCTTTGTTTTATACATCCGGGTTCAATTTCAGCCTTTTACTGTATCAATGACAGCGCTAATAGTACAATCATTTCGGTTTCACAATTACCTGGCTTTAATTTCAATTCGAACACCTACAGATGACTCTTTTTAAGACTTAAATGCACTTTGAACCCTTAAATGCACTTTTTACCTTTACCTGAACACCTTAAATGCACTTTCAACCCGTAAATGCACTTTTTACCTTTACCTGCACACCTTAAATGCACTTTCAACCCCGTAAATGCACTTTTTACCTTTACCTGCACACCTGAAATGCACTTTCAACCCGTAAATGCACTTTTTACCTTTACCTGAACCCCGTAAATGCACTTTTTACCTTTACCTTTACCTGCACACCTTAAATGCACTTTCAACCCCGTAAATGCACTTTTTACCTTTACCTGCACGCCTTAAATGCACTTTCTACCTTTACCTGAACCCCGTAAATGCACTTTTTACCTTTACCTTTACCAGCACACCTTAAATGCACTTTCAACCCCGTAAATGCACTTTTTACCTTTACCTGCACGCCTTAAATGCACTTTCAACTACGTAAATGCACTTTTTACCTTTACCTGCACACCTTAAATGCACTTTCAACCCCGTAAATGCACTTTTACCTTTACCTGCAACTTTTACGTTTACCTGCATATAGTGATGCAACCTAAAAAAAAACCGTTCGTTTTTTTAAAAAAAAACCAGTTTTTTTTGTAAAAAAAACCAAGCGGTCTGGTTTTTTATTTAAATGCGTTTTTTTTCAGAAGTAAAGTGTAGTGAATAACAACAAGTAATTTGTTTGGAAAAACAAAAAACAGATATTTTTAAATAAAAATAATACATTTCGTAGGTAAAGTGAATTATAGAATTTATAATAACCAAAAAAAGCAAATATTTCTAAAGAAAAATAGAAACATAGCCAAAGTGAATATACAGGGTGTTAGGAAAGTCGACTGAAAAATTTCTAGGGGTGAATCCTTGACCCAAAATATGATGATTTAACTCAACTTACTTATATACAAAGTTGCTTAGTTTAGCCGCTAGAGGGCTTTAAAGATGATTAGCTTTTTTTAATTTTTTCAAATAAGTCGAAAAATCGTTGATGGATTTTATTCATTTTTTGGCCATGCGTTTTTACCAGTAAACTTAAGCATTTTGTGGCATAAACCCTAATTTCAAAAATTACAGGGTGTTTAAAAACTTTGTCAAAATTAATTATCCATATAATGTTTTTTTATGGATAGCTACTTTGATTTATAAGCTATTTCCTCTCTTAAAAAAATGTAGTTGGGTAAACGGTTTAGCCACAAAAAATATTTTCTAAATCCCTACAAGGCTGAATCAGTAATTTTAACTTAGCACTAGGCTTTTGTAGAGATTTAGAAAATATTTTTTTGTGGCTAAACCGTTTACCCAACTAAAATTTTTTAAGAGAGTGCATAGCTTCTAAATTAAAGTAACTGTCCAGAAAAAAAATTGGTAGTGATTATACAGGGGGTTAAAACATTTAAAAAAGCTAGTCGCTTTAAATAATTGGGGACCTGCGTTCGAAGGAATAATGGGTAATAATGCGGTTGCCTAATGCGTGATGCTCACCACATCACCATGTGTCATGAATTTGACACGCGACAGCCGGGTGTGAGAGCGAGAATATGGAAGCTCTGACCTTCCGCCTTGCAGGCCAAGCTTCTTCATGGGGTGTTAGTGCCGCACCATTATTATTATTATTAATTTTTAAAGCCCTCTAGCGGCTACACTAAGCAACTTTGTATATAGGTAAGTTGAGTTAAATCATATTTTGGGACAAGGATTCACCCCTAGAAATTTTTCCGTCGACTTCCCTAACGCCCTGTAGAAATTATAATAATGCAGAAATTACTCTCTCACAGACATGGCTAACTCCTCAACTGACTCGGAGTCAGTATCCATGTAGTTTACGTCGCCCATGTCACTGTCTGATGAATAGCTAACGTAACTTGATTCGTCGATCAGGTCGACAGTTTCAGAGCTGGGTCCAGCTTAAAGCAACTTCCAATAGGGGTGGGTACCTACCAAAACATGCCGCCAATTACAAAAATTAATAAAAAACAAAAAAAAAACAAAAAAAACCGTTTTTTTCTGTTTTTTTTCTAGGTTTTTTATTCGATTTAAAAAAAACGCGTTTTTTTACATCACTACCTGCATACCTGTACACCTACGTTTACCTGCATACCTGTACACCTACGTTTACCTGCATACCTGTACACCTGTCATACCTTTTGCACCTGTGTGTGCCAGAACTCTCAATGGTATACTACTAGTTACCCTTCGAAATCCGTTCATTAGTTTATTGTTCATTGAGGCAATAATTTTGAATCAAGAATAATTACTAAAAACTGCTAAATCGAAATCGGACTACCATGAATATGTGTGATATTGCTATAGTGCATGCATATTAAATGAGTAGATACATGTTAAATGTATCTTAACACTCGAGGACGCGATCATGTTAAACACTGTTTAACATTTCAATGAACAATAAAATGTTTAACCCAACTGCACACCACTTGGGCAAAACCAGTAACACTTTTATGGGCTTCCAGTTGATTGTGAGTAAAAGGGCTAGCTCTAAGAAGTAGGTATTCCATTATCTCATATTTCTTAAAGCAGGAAATATTGTCAAACTCGTTGGAGAACGCATTTTCTCGTAGTCAATATGGATCAACATATTGAACCAAACTATTTTTTTCTAAATACCGTTTTTGATTTTCACTGCTCAGCTGCTGAAAATATGTGCTTCAGCTAGCTGTTGTAATAGCTGTTCAAACTAACTATCTAAAAATATAGTTCAAAGCGCTCCTAAAAAATATTTTGTACAACTAGTTATGGTACTACATCTGTTGAATATTCACTGCTGTACATTTATAATAAACTAATTTTATCTACTCCAGTGGGATAAGTAACTCATTACGTCACTCATGTGACACTATTTCAGTTAGGTAATGAAGCTCATTACACCACTCAATTATGTAATAGTTTTATTACGTAACTGAGTTGTGTAATGACTTCATTACCTAACTGAAATAGTGTCAAATGAATGACAAAATGACATTTGCCTACTAAAATATTTTTGAAAATGACAGATCTGACATTTCTCTTAATGTACTTTTCTCAATTTTAGGCAGTCGTAGATAAAATTTTGTACAATACATGTGTGATAATGCATCATTAATATACTTGTGTGCTTACATAACTCGTGCTAGTTTTATTAAAAGGCCGCCGGAACGACTTTTTAAAAAACGTTTAATTTTATTTTACAATGAAATATAACATTGGAAGCACACAGATTAGCTGCCAGACAATTTCTTACATCTAGCTACGAACTAACTGGAACTTATCTTAGAGGTGCAGGCTACTTGTATATATACTATGTCTAATCAGCTAAGATAAGCGTTATCTCTAAAAGGGAGCGTGAGACAGGAAGCCACGTGCGTTCAAGGTTGCAGACTTGCAGTTCACAGAAAGAAGCTATTATTGTTCAAGGTTGCAAGCTTGCAGTTTTACACAGGGGGCCATTGTCTAGCTGTAATATAACTCGTCCGCCGATAAAATGTTCAATAGCGGTATTCAAATATGCCTCTATTGAACTTACAAAAAAGATAAGAAAATTAAACTTACGTATTTACGTTAACTGGTTCAAAATCTTTATTTAGAAATCTAATAAGTTTAATCTTCATTGTGTTCCTATTATAATACAAATACAATATAAAAATTATTAACATAAGAATAGTACACAGAGTAAATATAATTGCAGACACACTTAAATTATCAGATTTAATATAATTAACAGGTTTTAACAAATTTTCATATTTATTAAGCTTAATTCGGTCCTCAACCAATTTCTGGGTTTGCGGTGAATAACATGTGTTTTTGATTTATTGAAACAAGACAGTCTGAACTGAGGTGTAAGAGGTTAGTGCCAGATATTCCTTTTCTAAAATTCTGATTTTTACATTTGACGTCCAATATTGCTTCAGATGGGGAAGATATTAACCATGTCGTTGTGATATTTTGATCTCTGTTAAATTGAATAAATAAGAGATACATGTTTTATTTTTATTAAATGACAGAAGTTGTGTTTCGCACAATTTGTCGTTGGGAATTTCAAAGTAGTTATTTTGATTACAAAAGTAGGTGTCTAAAGTTATAAGTTTACAATGACTTACTTCAACGGGAATGCTGTTTTTAACGTTGAATAATAAAGTACTATATGTCGGAAATGGTATTAATTGTATCATTTGATAATCGTTAGTTTTGGAAGTAAGAGGTATTTAGAATATAAATGTAATTCTGTTTTTAACTTGGTAAACTTTTGTAATGATAATTGACTCGTATAAATGTAAATACTGTAACTCTGCAGGATATTTCATTTAGATTTTCAATTAAATCGTCATTATCAATTAATGACATATGCATCTGTTGATTTTGGGCAAAAGTTAATGCATTTTCTAGTTCCAAACAAGTGTTAATAAGTAGTTGTAAAAATTGAATTGCTTCTAGCAAGACTGTTTTTAAGGAGTATGTAGCGAGATTTTTGCCTAATTCCTCATTTTGTAAAATTATTTTATTTATATTTCTATCTAATAATTCCTGACTCTTTGCTATAACATTGATTACTGAAATGGTATCATTTAAAATTTTAGTTTGCTCTAATATAATGTCATTTTGAATTTTACTGCTTTCATGTAATTTAGTAATCATAGATTCGTATCTGACTCCGTCGTTGGCGTCGAGGTTGCCAGTTAAAAATTTGAAAGCGGATCCTAGTCCATCGAAAAGTCCTCTCTTATTAATTTTGTGTTTGACATCAGGGAATAATTGATTTAGGAGTTTATCTGCTTTTTCAATATATTGTTTTAATATTATGAGTAAATTGTTATGATTAATGATAACATCATCAATCCTTTTAAATTTTGTATATTCAATAACATAACTTTTATTTTCGAGTAAAGGTATTACTTTCATTAAATTAGTTCTAAGTGTGTCATAACTAACAAATATAGGAGTATAGTCTACATTTCTAATAAGCGTCCATTCGCTTTGTTTAAGCACTACGTTTCCTAAGTTTAAGGGATATAATCCAGGATTATCTTTTAAATTCTTAATAATAATATCGCTCTCTATAACTGGTGATTGAGTCAGCAGGGTACAGGCGATGAAGAGGGTAGTAATCCTGAAAAAAGGGAGAGCAATAATTCCTTTTAGTCAGGGTGTTTTATATTTCCATTTTTTTTTAAATTAGATTTAATTTTGAATTTCAACTTTACTTCTGAAATTTGTTTTAACAAATTTTTTTTTTTAATTTAATTGGAATATTTGATTTTTCCGAATTGGTTTTAATTTTAAATTTCATCTTTACTTCTGAAATTTGTTTTAACAAATACTTTTTCATTTAATTGGAATGTTTGATTTTTCCGAATTGGTTTTAATTTTAAATTTAATTTTTACTTCTGAGATTTGTTTTAACAAATACTTTTTCGTTTAATTGAAATGTTTGACTTTTCTGAATTTGAATTTAATTTTAAATTGTTGTAAAGGTTTTTCTTTGTTTTCCTTTAGCAATATCAATTATAAAGGTATGTTGCTGTGAACATTTAGTTTTAACGCGAGAAATATTGTGATTATTAAAATTGTAAATACCATATTATGCTAGTCTTGTTTGTTTGTTAAGTGTAATTTTTATTTGAGTTTTTTTCTGATTTAAATGATTCTAGTCTTAAGTTTTTTCTTAAGATATTATTTTTAAAAATACTTTTGATACTTGAAGTTACTGGTTTATATATTAAAATTTGTTTGCAATACTCAAAGTTCTTCAAAAATTCAGGGGTGTGTACAATTTTATTTTCTTTCTTTAAACATACGGTTAAAAATTTAGTTATTTTGGCAAAATTTTTGATAAATGTTCTTTAATAGACTATTTGGTTAAAAATGATTTTATTTCGATTTTTAAGTGCTGGGAAATTTAGATTATTGAATTTTTAGATGAATCTGATTTTATTCCTTCTAAAGTAGCTATATAATCTAAATATTTTACAGATTTATGTTTAAATTATTAAATCTTATGAGTTGACTTTTATTGTCAGTTTTGTAACGGATAAAGGTATTTCGGGAGAGTAAAATACATCTCTGTATTGAAAACATAAATTAGTCAAAAGAGTTTTTTTTTGTTTAAATGGTCTAGTCTTAAATTGTTTTTTTTTAAATTGTTATTTAAATTAATTATCTAAAATACTTTTAATGTTTGGAGTTTTTATATTAAAGTTGTTAAGTCTGATAGACTGATTTTTGTTGAGTTCATAATTTTTATTTTTATAAGATTAAGGATTATAAATATTAATTTCTTGTATTTCGTTTAAAGTATTAATTACGCTTGTTTTAAATTGATTATTGTATGGTTTCAATTGCTGAAGGCATGACTAATTTTTCATTAAATTTTAATTTTGGAGTTATTTTAGTTACATTTTTTTATGCTGATAAATTTTACGAAAAGTGCTGTACACAGGGTTAACTGTAGGTTTTGTTGAGAAAAATAAATAAAAATCTTAATTTTTAGGTTTGGAAAAATTACATTAGTTTCACTTTTTTTTGTTTAGTTTTTACGGGTTGTAATAAAATGGTATCGTAGCTCTTTCTGTCTGAATATGCATCCATTTATAATCTATTCGTGCGGATAATTTTGAAAATAAATCGGATCCAATAAGTCCTATATAGTCTTGGTTAAAATTATATAAATAACATGTATGTGTTCCGTTTTCATAAAAAAGACTGGGGATTGGTAAGTCTGCAATTAAGTTATGTTGAGAAATTCCATGAGATGTGACTATCTCGAATTCTGTTTCATAAATATAATTTGGAAAATGTTGTTGTACAAATTCTGGAGAAATTATTGTTTGTGAGCTACCTGTATCAATTAAAAGTTTATCGCCGGTGGCGGGAATTATAATATACGGAAGATCTGATTTTGAATTTATATTAAAAGTTAAAATATGCTTTTCCGAGGCTCTTAATGAAAATTTACGGTATCGCTTGGATCTGGAAATTCATAATAGTCTGATGTAATGTCCAAGTCTTGGGGTTCATTTTGAAAATATAGGTTTGATTGGTTATATTCTGGATTTTCTTGAGAATTTTCGAATAAATTTTCAGTGAAGATTTTATTTTCTTCAGGGGAGTTTTCGAATAAATTTTCTGTTAGATTTTCATGCCAATTTTAAGTAAAATTTCGGATTGCCAATAAATGTCACGTTGACGGAATTGTGTTACAAAACCTCAAAGTGACGCATATGACAAAGAAACAAACATGGCGGACATGGCGGTACTCTCTATATCTACTGGCTCTGTCCGCATCAGCTGATAGACGCCATCTGGAGGAGCGAAGCGACGACTCCAATTATTGTCTGAGATCGGTAATTCCTTAAGGTTCGTGATGCTTATGACGTTTTTTGCACGATAGAAATGAATTTTTCTTCAAACGTCAGTAAAATGTGACGTTATACCACGAATAATTTGTTGGTGGCACTGTAAGTCTATATCAAATTCGAGGTTAGCAGGTTAGGTTTTGCGTTAGTCTGTGTCAAAACTGACACAAAACCTAACCTGCTAACCTCGAATTATTACTTACAGTTCTAGAACGGTAAGCATAACAAACGTGGTAACTAAGTAACATCGTTCTATCGTGCAAAAATAATATTGAATCCCCTTCAAAATACTCCCCTTGGCTTGCTACACACTTATTCCAACGATGATGTCATTTCTCAAAACACTCCTGAAAATCACTTTTCGTTAGCACTTTTTTCGGTCGAGGTGAGTTGAGTGTTTTACACTGTGAACTTTGAATCTTAGTCTCAGGATCGTAACCATAAACCCAGGATTCATCTCCCGTGATAATACTCTCAAAAAACTTGGCATCTGAAGTCACGGAATTCCAAGGAAATCGACAGGTGTGTTTGTGTTTGATCGAGTATCAAAATGCGCTGAACAAATTTTGCACTCACCCGTGTCATGTTCAAATCTTCAGTTTAAATCTTTTGTATCGACCCGAACGAGATGTGGAGATCATCAGATAGATCCTGAATAGTCAATCTTCTGTTTGACCGCATCATTTCATTCACTTTTTCAATGTTCTAGTCTGTGCAAGAAGTGGTAGGGCGTCCAGACCTTCCTTCATCGTCGATCGATTCAAAACCTATTCGAAATCTGTCAAACCACTTGTACACAGCTTTAAGAGTTACTGCATATTCTCCGTAAACTATTTTCAACATTTCACTTGTCTTTGTTGAAGTTTTTCCAAGTTTGAAATAAAACTTAATGTTCACGCGCTGTTCTCTATCCATTCTTGCGAGAAAGTGCAATAAATAGCTTTGCAAAGACAGCAATTAAAACTAAAGAAATGAAGTGATGACATCTAAATTTGTCAGTTTCATGACAGAAGGTTGCTATATCGTGTTTTTAAAGCAAATACAACTTTTGATTCGGTATGTCCGAAACTGTGCCTATATTCACCGTAGTAATTGATCAAATTGCAAATTGTGCATGCGCATAAATCGTAAGGTTCAGATCAAAGAATATGTTCAGATTTGTATATTGTGTTGCATATCTTAACGACGACAAAGTATTAAAATTGAGGCTCGCTGATTGAAAGAAATATAAAAAGCCACCCATCTAAAAGCATTATTTGCTTCTTTCAGTGTCTGTAAAGCACGCTATTTAGGATCCAATAAAAATAGTGAATACATTCCCCTTTTTCTTTTTTCGGTTAATAACTACCAATTTTATGAACCCAAACAAACTATTTTTCTTCATCCTCATAAATGTTCATATAACCAACGCGAATTGATAAAATTAAACTAATTAATGTAAAATATTGAGGGCACCAAAAACCTTTATCTTCAAGAGTGCATTTTATAGGGACAGGTTGTTTTATTGAGTAATCAAATGCAATTTCTATTTCATTTTTATGCGTTATAATGTTATTTAAAAATCTATAATAATTATCTAATCCTCTTCGAGTAAACAAACGCATTGAGCTACTAAATATTTTTTCTATTTTATTATACCGATGGGGCCACAATTATATATAACAGCAATGAGTTAACATGAATAAGAAGATAACACATATTGCTTGAGTAAGAAAGAGATAAACATAGTAGCAAATATTCGAGAAGGCTTGAAGCATAATTTAATTATGACATTTGTCAACTAATTGTGCCTACTAAAATAATTTTATCCTATGGTAATCTCTTTTTTACTCAAGCATTTTATTTTGTTGTTCATGTTATCTCATTGCTGTTATATATAATTGTGGCCCCATCGGTACCTATAACATCTTTTTCAGTCGATATCACTATCAGCAAACTCGCCTCTGACTTCTTTAAAAATCATATTGTAATTATTTCAATATTGAGTTTTTAATTTGTATTCAGAAATTACATTTAGTTCTCTGAATGATGTAATTTCTAATAGTGATCTATTATGAGATGTTTTTATCGGATTTTTTACATTGTCTTGGGTGTTTATCACACGACGTTTCGGAGTTGTTGATCTACTCCCGTCCTCAGGCGAATAAACTCCTGGTTAGTCCTGCAAAGTACTGATTCTTGTACGTATTTTCACGTGCACGTGTGCCTACCCCGGGGTTTGAACCCGGGACCACTGATCGCTGTGATTACTAGTCTGTCACTCCTACCACTAGGCCACTAGTGTGGTTCAAACTCCGGGGTAAGCACGAATGTGCGTGAAAAGACGTACAATAATCAGTCGTTTCCAGGACTAATCAGGAGTTCATTCACCTGAGGACGGGAGTAGATCAAAAACTCCCGAAACGTCGTATGATAAACCCCCAAGGCAATGGAAAAAGTCCGATAAAAACATCTCATTACATTTAGTTTTTACAATTATAAAAAATAGTGAAATTATTAAGTGTTTCAATCTCTAAAGCATTCAACTTATTTAATATAAGTAAATACATTTTAATCAGTTTCAAAACTATATGAAGCTGGTTTCTTTAATAAACTTTTCAATTGTTCCCGTACACTTACATTTCGACAGTGAATATTGAAAGCCCTAAAATCAAATGGAGTAGCCTTTATCAACATATTTGAAAACTCGTCATACTCGTACAAAATCGATTTGCTCACACTCGAACATTGTTCAAGAATTATTTGGTTGTTTTTCTTTTTAAAAAAGTACAACATTCAATTTTTATATCGAAATGGCGCATTTAAATCAGATTGAACGCCAGCAAATAATTCATCAATAATTCCGTGTCATTTTGGTTTCATAGTACACGCATCCAATTCAATATAATAATTGTTATTATCATAAAATATAAAAGTACGTCCTGTGTACGAATTAAAAATTGCTTGGATTTTTTTATTTCTAGGTAGTCCTAACTCATGAATGCTTCCAGATTGCTTCATTTGAAAACTAGGAAAGTCAATGAAATAATATTTATTTTCATATATAATTACAACTTCTCCAGAAGTTCTTTGATAGATGTGTGAGATGTGTTTTACACAACGATTTATATTCATTATACAAGCTCTTTTTTTGTGAAATATACATATACAAGTGATTGAAGTTATCTGGATCATTTATTGAACATAAATCTGGTAAATTTGATTTTTCTGTAATAACTGGTTTATTCGTTTTTGACTCTGGACTGATTCTGTCAAACTTTGTCGATGGCTTAACAGTTGTGTTGTTGAAATTAATTCATATTTGGCGTCTGCCTTTCTTTGCGGTTGCTTCTTTGTGTGCATTTTTATGTAACTCCGAAATGGCGTTTACTATGAAAAATCCGTCCAAAGAAAATATTTAATTTTTAGCCACCAATGGACGTCATCCCCTAGAAATCCATGAGAAAATGAGAGCTGTTGGTGACTTGGTGGTCACTATAGTTATTCTCACACTACAGTGGTTTAGTAAGGCAGAAAATTTCGACAATGATCATTTGGTTCATCCAGAACATGTTGATGTTGCAACTTCAGATGAAAACATGTGGCTTATGGAAACTGCTTTAGGTGTAAGTAGAATCATTAAAGTCAGATAACTACCTGAAATGATGAACATCAGTATAGAAAGTGTTAATTCCATTATTCGAACTCTTATTATCACAAAGTTCACATCTTTGGCCCACCAAAGCACTCGCCAAGGGGCAGCGACTCACTTCGGACGCTGAAGTGCAGGTTGCTGTTAGAGACTGGTTTCATTAATAGCTGCAAGAATTTTACCAGCAGGAAATATATATATTACTACAACAATAGGACTCATTCCTTAATGTTAATAAAGATTTTTTTTTAAATTGAGTAAATAAAAATTAGATTACATCCTTCAAACGTGTTTCCATTGAACGATCCTCGTATATGCCTTGACATTCACCATTATTTGGAAAAAAGCATGTACTAAAACATTACCTTTTCCATCAAAATTGTTACTACACATTCCTTTTTCACATCGAGCATTATGATTATGTTGGAATGGAGTACTAGAAAATAGAATAAGCATATCTGGTTTACTGCTACCATATTGAAACTTGAAATTTGATTAAAGGCTTTTTCTGCTACTTCTTTCATTTCGTTTGTAGCTAATGAAAAATACCATTTAAGATTTGTTTTATTCCATATATTATTATAAACTCTGTATGCTGTTGTATTATCTTTAACACCACCTCTGGGATTATTAATCAAATCAAGTATTTCCTTATTTAATGTTCCATCAGCGGGTTAATTATACAATTCTTGAAATCTGATTACGGCGGCATTTGTTTCTATTAATAATAAGTCATTACTTTCTATATACCCAAATTGTTCTAAATAATTCTGAATCGAAGATTCATCACGAGGCTTCGCTGAATTCTGAATATTGGTATCATTAAATCCCTTACGAGTTGATGATGAAAAAAAATATTGAAAAATAATAAAAATATTTTGTTTGCAAAATCAATTACTTGATTAACTAAATAATTGTCGGTAAAATGATCCTTTCGTTCAAAAATTATGGGTGTAGGCAGAGTCGCTCTTCTTCTATTCCTGTAGGTACCTGAGCCCAGCTGCAGTGGCGTGATTGCCAGCTTTATCCCAATACACTAACTACAATATTCAAAGATTTTTTTTAAATTGGCAGTGAAGAATGTCGAAATCGTAATTAAAATACGAGAAATCGGTATTGAAGTAATAAATTGTTTTACGACTATTTATAGGTGGCAGGCTAACAGAAGGGTGACAGAAAACGTCAACATAACGTTCAAAATTTGTTTAAAATTCTGTATTTTCCCGTTTTCTCAATTTAAAAAAAAAACGTAATGTACCCCTCGGCACTGTAGTTCCTTTTCATCCCTGATGCGAGCCTCGGCAACTAAATCCGCATTCCTGATAAAAAGTGAAACTTCAGTACCTTTGTATTCCAATAACTATTTTTTATATTAAACAGAATTCATATTAAGGAAATATATCTATCAAACGATAATAAATAATATTATTGTACATGAAAATTAAGGACTCGTATTTCGTTTTAAAGTAGGTGAATATTAAAAATTGTTAGATCATCTTTAAGTCCGGTCGTCATTTTAAATTTTGGGCGCGATCCGGCCCTGCCTGTTCTCTGCTTTGAAGGCATTTTAGGCATTTTAGGCATTTGTACCTCGCAGTCCGTGTATCGGTTAAAATTAATTCAGATAGTCACGCTTTGTTAGCAGAATTTCATTTTTAAATTCACCCTTTGTTCTTTGTTGCCTGCAAGGCGGATGCAGATTATCTTTTCCCAGTATTTCGTTAGTTCGAGACATTTAACCTTCGAGTCCCGTGCGAATTGTCCAGTCAGCTATCCTGCGATTCTGTTGAAATTTTCCGTTACCTTCCTTCGTCTTCGCATATGCAAGAGAAAGATGCATATGGCACGCGTTGGCAGCCGTTGGCTTTTGCCGCAGTTTTGAAATTCAGTCCCGACCCGATCTTGCAGTATACAGCACGTGTTTTAAGATCGCACCCCCTGACGGCTTCGCGTAATGCCGCCGTTGGGGGTGGCTTTGTTCTCGTTTCCGTCTTCTGCGTTAATTTATGTGTTTCGTTATTGTTGGTGCCTTATGAAGGAGTCGTATGCTATCGGTACGAGGGAATATCAGTTACAACAGCCGTGGGGAATTGAAGTGAATCAAGTTTTAGTTAAAACGTGGTTGGAGTTCTTTATCGTCGGAAGATTGCGAGATCTTCTAAGTTGTCGCCATGGGCGGATTTGTTCACGGACTCCTAACCAGACCATCGTTAACTAAGCATGACGTTATCGTTCTCGCATGTCGAGGGCTTTGCCCATTACCGCTGTGTACGTTGTCTACCCGTCTTGAGGGGATTATGATTGCATTCTACCGACCCCGTTTGCTGTCGTTACCATCTTTAATATCAAGGCTGAGTTCCGCATTCCATCTACTCTGGGATTCCCCGTTCCCGTTGTCGTTCATTTCTTCACGCATCTTAAGGCAGGTGCTTGGAAGTCAAAACACCCTACCGCGCCAACCGTCGATTACAGCCAGCTGAACTCCTACAAGGTAAACCATGCTTGTATTTTATGAAACTGTCGTGTATAATCTAGTGTTCTTTTCGTCAACGTTTTATGTAATTATCGTGCCTACTACATAGTGTTCGTTTCGTCAAAGAGTGTTGAACATTCCGGCTTAATATTACTGCTATAGTTAGCATTGTTGATTTCAAGGTCATGTCTGTACAGTAAAATTTATTGTTGTTCGTATTGAAGTAACTTGTAACGTAAATTAGTAACTAACCCCTTTGATTATTTTTCTTGTAACTAGTCAAACATTTCATGTCTATTGTTACCTGCTTATTTTATTTATTACTTGAATAGAGCTCATTGTTAAGTACTGATGTCTTTGATTTGTATTGACGATATTTTGTTTGTTGTTGTGTTCCTTTTCAGTTAGTTGTAAAGGAGTTTAGCAGCTGCTTCAGGAAGTGGTTTCGTCAAGGTAAGTCAGTGCCGTAGCGTGTTAGCCGAACCAAGCTTGCCGAGTTGTTAGTGGGAATTGAGCCCACACTTCTCCATTCAAGTGGGTTCGATTTAGTTAGTTAGAATGGAGTGGCGTCCTACATTTACCATCATTACACCCTTTTGTATCGATGTACAGCCCTAACTCGAAGGTAGAAAAGAACCCGCCCTCCCGGTTGAGTTGAGTCGAGCAACCCTTCGTGTTACCGTCATCTAACGGGGTTAGGGCCTTGTAGTTTCGATCGATCTCCCGATTTTGTCGTTTTATCGTGTCGCGACTAACAAGTCAGGCTCTCGAGCGTATGATTTTGTTGTGCACGCTTGAGGGGTGGTTTGTTATGTCGTTGTGTCGTTTTTGAACGGTAACAGATTGGCGCCGTCAACGTGGAGCTTTTGTTTTTGTCGATAGCGCCCTTGTGGCATTGTTTTTGTCATTTAGAACCTCGTAGAATTGTTTTCGCAAATGTTTTTTCTTGTTTTTTTAACTTTCCGAAGTAAAAGAAGCATGTTGGCATACTTTTTAGCACAGTAATGGATCGGTTTAGTTTCTTTTCTTGTCGTATTGATCATTTATGACGCCTACTTTAAATTCAGTGTTTTTTTTTTATATATTTCATATACATTTTCGAGTTTTGAAGAGATTTTCATATGTAGATAGATCAGGATTGTGTTTTTTTCTTGTTTTTCCTTGTCGTCTCACCTCCTTTTGTTTCTTTTCGTACCTTTTTGTATTTTGCGAAGTGTATTTTCTTGCTTTTAGTATGTTTTCTCTTGTTTGCATAAGATTTTCATATGTTTTCGGTTGTTTTCTTTAGGTAAGACGTGTTTTTTCTTTGTTTTCATTTGTATTTCCGTGTCTTTTCTTGTTTTCTATATGTCATTTCGTGTGTTCTTGTCGTTAATTGCATTTTCTTATTTTCTTTTTGTGTTTTTCCGTATCTTTTCGTGTTTAAAGGACTTGGAGTAGGAAAAAACATAGTCGTTTGTTTTCAGGAAGCCTTATTGAAGTCATTACGTGCTTTTTTTTTAAAGTCAAGTTTTCGTTTGTTGATAAAACTGTTTATTTTCGTAAGAACTTTTTCGATTTCGATCTTTTGGTTGTCTTTTATTGTCGTTTCTTATCTTAACGATTTCAGAGTAGGAAAAAGTATAGCTAGTTCATACTGTTGTGTTGTTTAGTTGCAGTTTAGGTGGAATTTTTCCGGTTTTAGTTGAATTCAGTACCGATTTTCGTTCATTGAAGTTATCGAACTTTGTTTTTTTAGTTAGTTGTTGGAATTTCGATTCCTTTGTCGTTGATTTTGTTTAGCCTTCAGCTAATTTGAAATTTTATTGTGCCGTCCCGAACTTACGTTGAAGATTAGTAGAGTTTATCGATTATTGACGTTCCCGATTACCGATGTTGACTTTTTGTTGTCGTTTGATGTTGTGCCGCGTTGCTATTTTGTGGACAAGTTGGAAATCATTTTCGCTTTCATTATTGTGTATTGGTCCGTTGTTAAGATGTGGTTTTGCGTTGGTGTGTTTGTGAGATACGCTTATGCGGAATTTTCGAGGTCTCTCAAACCATCTACTTTGTCGGCTTTGCGTAGTTTCTTTCGACTGCTTTTTATTTCGTTCTCATTTTTATTACGTTTCGCCCAACTTTGTTTGCTAATTTCATCGTGCGCATCAACACCTGTCGAAGTGTCTTGAATACTTATTATCGCACCCTTTTCATTTGTTGACGTAGTCGTTTACCGTGTTGGAGTAGAAGCGACTTGTTTTCGCTTGTTGTCGTTTTGCTTTAGTGACGTATTGATTGACGATTTATCGTCCCCTACCCGGCAGGGCCGTACCCAGAATTTTTTTTCGGGGGGGGGTTAGTATATGAAAATGAAAACATAGCAATAGTCCCATACGTACTTTTTTCATCTTTATTGATAACTGTAATGACAGAAATAACTTAAGATTATTTATCATTTGTCGATATGGTATGGTATTAAATTAGTTTACGAACGAAAATAATAATGCGAAAAATGTTTTATTGCAAGTATTAAGCATATTATAACTAGGTAGGTATACATTTTACAAAACAAAATCCAATCTTCTTTTTTTATTTGCAAACGTATCTACAACTTTGTCGGTAGGAATGTCAATGTCTCTATGAATAGACATAAGAGCTAATCCGGTAAGTCGATCTTGGCCACATGAATTCCTTAGGTACGATTTAAGCCTCCTCAAAGTAGAAAATGTTCTCTCTGGAGTGCATGTTGTCACCGGTAAAGCTGCAAAAATGTTTAGTAATATAAAAATATTTGGATATAGTTCAACATTGCACTCCCCAAGTGCATCAATGGCACATGATGGCCGATCTGATTCATCCTTTCGGCTCCAATAAGTTTTCCAAAGTTCATACTCACTCTGCAATAAGCATAGGTCAACTTTGTTCTTGTACATGGTCAAGTTTTCTAGGTCCAGTGATTTGTCACAGCAACGAGACGGTACCAAGCAGTATAAGCTGGAGAGAATATTTTTGTGGTCCACAAATCTACTTTTCAGTTGGCCAATGAAATCGTCCAAAACTGGAACAGCTATATTTATACGAAAATATTGTTCCGGATCGTTTGTTTGGAAATTGCTATTGCTGCGATATCTTTGAACGGATGTCAATCGTGGTATACGAATTTCTTCATACACTTCGGCTAATAATGATTTCGCCGTTTTGAAAATTATTGAGAATTGGGACTCAATATTGGTTCGAAAATTTTCAAAAGTTTGAACAACATTCTCGATATGATCTACAGCTGACACTAAATCACAAAGGGGAGATTGCAGGATTTTGCAGAGTGTAATTGTGTAGGAGAATACGTGTGACAGAAAACAAAGGCTTATAACAAATTCACTTGCAAACATAGATTTTAAAAACGAGGAAGCTTTGGAAGAAGTGTCAATGTCTCCATCATTACATAGATCTTCTAAAGTCTCCACGATGGCTGTAAAGACTTCTTTGTATCTCAAAAGGCCGTCATGATTCTCTACCCATCTTGTTTCACACATAGCCGTCAATGTTTTCCATTTTGTTTCAGGGACGCGTGTCTTTATGTATTCTTGTAATTTAGCCGTCCTTTTGGGTGATGCTCTCAGAAAAGTTGTAATAGCTTTTGCAGTTCCAATGCAGTTTCGGATGGTTGGAAGATTACAGGAATGGCATAAAGCTAAGTTTAGAGAATGAGAACAACAGTGAACATAGAGGGCTTCTGGGTACGTTTTTCTAATGATTGCTTGAACTCCTTTAAACGATCCTTTCATCGCAGCGGCACCGTCATAGCCTTGTCCAACAATGTTATTGCAGTCAATGCCAAGATTCTGAAGAGATGTAACAATCGTGTTTGCCAGATTCTCGCCAGTTGTGGTTTCTACTTTCACAAAACATAAAAAATCTTCTTTGATTACGTACATGTTGCCCATTTTTTTTGTATATCGTACGCAGAGGGACATTTGTTCATGTCTGGATATGTCTGATGTTTCATCAGCTAATATCGAAAAAACGTGGGCATCGTTAACATTCTTCACTATTTGTTTTTGAACTATTTCCCCGCAAATAGTGATCAATTCGTTTTGAATCTTTGGACTAATATATGAAGCATTCAGAGCAACATTTTCAACATGCTTGATTAATTTTTCATCTCCACATTTGATTCTCATTCTTAGTATTGCTCTGAAGTTTCCATCGTTGACTACCGGCTCATCGCTGTTTACCAAAATTGGTCCTGAATCGTCGGTTCCTCTGAGTGCAAGCTCCTGCCGTCCGCAAAGCTTAATGGTTTCAACTATGGGAAATAATCTATTTCTATTTCCTTCTACTTGTTTCTTTCTTGCAGCATCAACAATGTTCCTGATGTCTAGGTTTCTATCTCTTGATGTTTTCAGGAAGTTGGCACCGATTATCAATGCCTCCTGATGGTAGTTCTTCTTCTCATGTGCAGTGAACATTTCTAAAGCATCTTTCCAATTTTTATATGGTTCTTTTACAAGCGACTTCACTTTCTGATTGAATCCTTTTCCACAAAAATCTTTCGAAAACAAAACACAATATTTACAAAGTGCACCATCATTTTTTGTGTACACGAGCCAGGAAAAGCGGGTCAGCCACTGCCTTTGAAACCGCAGGTTTCTTTTACCAGTTGCAGGAAATAGAAATGAATCTTCCGGGATCCATGGAGTGCTGAGAAGTTTTAGCTTCATTTCGTCGTCAATCCTTTGATTTAGGTACTTTCCGACATCTAAAAGGTGTGGCGGTTCTTTCATTATCTCCTCGCTAGGTTCAGTTGGTTTAGTCGCTGTCGCTGTGTAACGAGCTCGAGTTTCGCAAGTAGTTTCTTCTTCTTGTGACGTGCTTACAACCGCAGTAGTATCATCCCGGCTACTGCTGCACGTTTTGGGAGTTTTTGCAAAATAATTTAGCAGGGAAGGTTGAGAGCCTAGACGTTTAGGCATCGTGAATGATCTGAAGCAGAGATATGAAAAATCAACTATGGGAAGAAATAACGGAGCTAACTACTTATTACTGATTTAACCAGTCACGAATTGAGCCAGATAAACCTAAAATATACAATAATTTTTACTCACCAAATACAGTCACAGCCGGCAGTAGTTGCAACACGGTAACACGTTTTCGTTTTCAAACGATTCACTTGAACTTTCACGCCGCAGTCGCCAGCTAACCAATACCGCTGAGTGATGAGGAATGACTAATAAACGCGTGGTGTTCTAAGTTCGGTTGCTGGCGTGGCGACACTACGACGGCGGCAGACAAAAGCACGTACGGGGACAGGCGATAAAGCACGATCAGGAAAAATAATGCACCCGCCAATTTTCGAAATCTCCGAATTTCCGTAGCCAGCTGCGGTTATGGCTTTCTCGTTTTAGTGTTTCGGGGGGGGTTTTGACCCCTCTAACCCCCCCCCTCTGGGTACGGCCCTGTCCAGGCTGCAGGTAGTGAGTTCGAACTTCACACTTTTCGACCCCCCTTAATTCAACGGGTTATGCTAGCCACCTGCTCGGATCGCGGCTGAAGAGGGCCTATGAAATCACACCTTATATTTGGTTAATAATGCGCTCTCAGCGTATAATAAGAGGAAGAAGAAATACACAAGAAAAGTTTATCCATTTACCTGCTTGCGGTCAAACACGTCAAGGTGGCAAAGAGGTTAGTTTAAAGTTTTATATGTAAAAGAAACAACGAGTAATGGCTTACCTAGCGACAGAATGAGATACAGTCCTATATGATGCTCTACACCGAAAGGTAACGGAGGATAAAGATTGTGTATGTATGTAAATATGTATGAATGTACTCTATGTAGGTATGTACAAGGTCAGGCAACTACATGTAGTATGGCTAATTCGTCTGTTAATCTACGGGTCTTTACAGTAAAGTCGTATATTTTGACCAAATCTGTTGTACACGGCCAGAGACTTTTTCCTCGTGAATTTAATCTGCCAATGTCTGAATTAACAGCTTCTGAATTTCAGAAGTAGACTGCGACAATTCATATAAGCGGATGTTAAATATCTCATAGGTGTCTTAGTTTAGACATATCTTTGCTCAAATATGGACTCTCTTAAACGCCAGAGAAAACTCTCATTCAGGTTGGTACATGCATTTTATGATTAAAAAAATCAAATGGACTTTTTCTGTTGAAATTCAAATTTGCCGCTAGGATAGATTTCTTTAATACAAATTGTTAGTTAACAGTTTTTTATATTACTTATCACCTTCTCTGAGGTAATTAATTATTATATATTATATGAGTTGATTTATTTCTTATTGGTCTATTATTCTAGCCTTTTATGACGTTCTCGACTCATCAGAAGGTCTCAAATAGCCAAGGAGGCACGGTTCTGCAACTCCTCAGCAGCTCTTACGCTTATCTGTACCTAAACCGAGGATGCTGACACTCCCAGTATCAGCTAAGTACAAAATAACAATACTTATATATTTTATATTAGTTTAGTTGGCATACATTCGACCACTTAAGCTTCTATACAGTTTTAATTCTTGCAGCATAACAAAAATGCGTGCATCCCATTACTTATGGGTTATAACAAATGCACTAGTTATCAATAAAATAATAAACTTCACTAGGCAACCAGCCCAGTTACCATGATTCTCTCAGTTACTGCATATTGTTGAAGTTTTTAATATTAATCTGTCATATTCAAAAATCCATATCAACTTATTATATATTAAAATCTGAATCTTTTCTATAACTAAAATCACTGAGTTTTCCTCTTTCGTTTTAATTGTTAATGCGTCGATAACAAGGACAGATTGCTTTCTTGAAATGTTTACATCCACAGAAGAGCCAACTTAAGCACGCTCTGCCAACAGTCACTATCGTTCTTACCTTCCTACATCGAGCTGCTCTCTAGCATAATCAACTGATTGGCTTGTTCCAAGTGCTCATCTTTATCTTTTTGCATCTCATCCCTCTATCTAACTTCGTCATAACGTCTCTTTCTTAATTGCAGTATGGTTTATTAATTTTTATTTTCTTTCGGGTCGTACGACTGCTTGCCTGCGTCTGCTTGACTGAGTGCGAACAGAAACCAAAGTGGCTCATAGTTACTTTCAATAAAAATCAATTGTGTAAATTTAGTTCCATTCTGGATTAATGTTCTAAGTCAAATAACCCAACGTCAATGCAAATGTAATATTACTCAACTAGCAAATATAAGAGTGGTGTCCCCATCTCTTAAAGGAGATATCAAAATAATATTAATTGTATAACCACAGAACCATTGAAATACATTATTTGCCCCTTAGCAGCTATCAAAAACAGTTTAATCCCGTTGCTAAAACCTATATTTTCAAAACTTTCAGTCTCCTCGCTGCACCGCCCACCCTGAACAAATTCTTCAGTGTTTTATTGATTATTTGAATCTGTATTAAAATGAATAAATAGCGTGCTCCAGTCCTTTAGAATGCGCTAAAAGAAGCAACTCCAATCAGGGACGAAGTGTTCATCCTTATGTATAAAATAGGTAAAAACACCTTAATGTTTTCGCCATAACTGAAATATTACTCAATACACTTCTTGTTACCACATTTAATTCTTCATATTTGTCTTCTCCATTATACTTCTTTATCTGTATTGTCATGTATCGTCTATTGTATTTCGTTATTGTATCACATCCTCGAGAATTTCTAATTTTATTAATTCCATTACTTGTTCTCCAAGTATCTTCGTCAAATCCATTTTGATAATGTGCAGTAATATTAACATCCATTGTACACCAATAATTATCTTCTCGTCTGTTAATGTCCACCTTAACATTTTCCTGGCCATTGCTGTCTTCTCCATTCTGTTTTTCTTCCTCGTTCTTTTTCGCAGAGTCATTTCTTTATCTTTACAACTGTTTAACATTTTATTTATTTCATTAGTTCCAAATAATAAATCTTGTTTTTCATCCAAAATTCTGTTTTCATAAGTGTTCTTCCTGAATATAACTTCTAATTTTACGCAAATATTATCTATTCGTGCTTGCAATTCTTGTTTATTCTCAAGTTGCACCTTATTGAAATCTTCTTTTAACTCCGTCATTGTCTCTTCCATCTTATCCGCTTGTTCTTTTTGTTCTTGCAACTTGTACTCTTAATTGCTTCCTGTAATCTAAATTCCCTTTCCTCGGTATCCTTCTTACTTTTCTCTGCTAATTCCACAATTATCTTCTCTGCAGTTTTCTCAATTGACTGTTGTAAATTTTCTTGCAATCTTTTTCACTTTCCTCGGCTTTTTCTTTAATTGACTGTTGCAATCTTCTTTCTCTTTCTCAGCCTTTTCCTCTATTGACTGTTGTAAATCTTGCAAGTCTTTCTTTGACCTGTTTTCCCTTTCTTCTGCCTTCCTCTCTAAATTCTGTAATTCTTGAAAATCTTTCTTATTTGATTGTTGTATATTTCTTTCTCTTTCCTCAGCATCCTGTTTTAACCTGTTTTCCATTCCCTCTGCAGTTTTCTCCATCGACTGTTGCATTTTTGCCATCATTTCCATTAACTTGTCCATATCGATGGTTGGTTTTCCTGTTGATTCTGCTGAATCCTTACCTGATCACCTACCCCTTGTTGTATTTCCTCCACTTCAACTTCAGCACCAATCGCTACCACTTCCATTACTTCTTGTCCATCGTCTTTTTCCTCTTCAGTCTTCTTGCTTTGTCTTGTAACCCTTTTGTCTGGCATTTTTTAGTTTAAATTTTCAAATGTACCTACTTTTGATTACTAACCTTTATATTCAATTGTAAATCTTTTGTATTTTGTTCACAAATTGAACCTTTCTACAATGCTTTATTTATTCTTATTGATTGTCCTATTCTGTTACTTTATTACTCTCAAAAGAACTCAATTATGATACGTTTTTAAATTATGATTGCTTTTTTACAATCATGTTTCTTAATTCACAATTATTAACAACAAATTAACCATAAGCTTGGTTTATCAGTTACAATCAAACCCAAAATTGCCACACGTTGTCGGCACCGTAAATATGTAATGCATAAGCACCACAGTTGTATTACTTTTTAATATGCAATAGTTCTCATTAATGTAATATAACAAGCAAACAAATTTTGTACTATTTTAAAATTATGTATTACAATTAAGACTCTCGTTAGGGCTGGGTTCATAAATCAAGTCATCTATTTTTAGATATTCAAAATTTTTATATGAATTATCAATTCAATGAATGATATTAAATGTCAATTTGACTTTTAACCAGTATAATAGCACAATACTTTCAAAATAGACAAATACACTCTTCCTTTTACAATTCAACAATTGTTTCACCAAAGTAAGTATTGTTATTAAGTTATTTTGCTCAATTAATTGTTTCTTTATTCCTTATTAAATATAACTATCACAAACTTGACTTCCTTACACTTTTTCAGCTACTCACATCAAACACCAATGATCTTGATGATTCTCAGTCATGGTCAATGTCAGCTTATCCTTAATGCACATTCAATCAACTAAAGAACTTCCCAAAAGTCAAAATTCCAGGCTCCTGCAGATCCAACCTCACTTCTAGTATGCAGTTGCAGAACTCAGCCCTCAGGTAATTTCCAACTAGCAGATAATTCCCAAACTAACCTCCTTCGTCCACAGCTCTTTTCCTGTAGCAACCAAATCAACCCAGCACACCTCAGCAAACTGTTGTACTACTACAATAAATCTAAATCTATCCAAATGTTGTCGTTTCCTTCTTCTTTGTAGTTAATTAAATTGTATACCACAATCTCTTCACTGATTGTTTACTCACGTCAATTCTATTTCATCTTCTCACTTATATTTGTTTATAAACTTGTTAAATACCTTTTTATTTGTATCAGGCCAATTATTTACAATATTAAAGTCGAAATTTATAAGTTTTTATTTCATTTTGGAACCATAATCTTGTTTATTGGCCCTCGATAGAGGGCGTAAAATGGCTTTTATAGCCCAGGGCCTACAAAGTTGCTAAGCAGTATAACAAGCACCAACAATGTAGTATAGCAACACCAACAATCTGCATAGAAACCATAGCACACCAGAAATGCACAGCGCCAGCACAACGACGACGCAGTAGTCTGTAGCCAAAATACTGAATCCTTGAGTTTTGACCATTTTGAGGACTAAAATGAAATAAACGTTGTATGTACCGCGTGCCTAATCACGATTATAGCTCTCGGGAAATTCCGTCGTGCTATAATTTATTGATTACGCCCTTAATACATAAATAACTATTATTAATTTTTACTGGATTTTTCAAAACTACATCTGTTCATAACCTAATTTTGTTATTCAATCCTGTTTTTAAACAAAATTGTTCTTATCTAGATACTATTATTACTGCCCACTTCTTATATTACCTAATCTGAAGTATACATACTACAATTATAGTTTTTCAGAGCAAGTATATTTGTCTCACATTAACATGTTCTTTTATATCAATCACCAATATGAAAAACTCAAATGTTATAACTTTCAAGATAAAATTACAATTTACTTAATTTATTTAATCTGCATTTCCAAATTTAAATCAGCCAACAAATCTTTTTAAATTTTTCTAAATTTGATTGTATCAATATACCAACTTTATTTCTTTTAAATATTTCTTTGCTATGATTGACCACACCACTTTATGTATCATAATAGTATATTAGTTGCCTAAGATAACCTACATTTGTACAAAAATAACAATTGAGTCATACTATTACTATGGAATAGCAAAATATCAAAATAAATAAAAAACGCAATCTACAAGAGTAGATATGAAAATATCGCTACCTACATATAGCTCAGAGGTATGGGAGGTCAACCAAAGGAATAAACAATGTTTAAGGGCCTTAGACATTTCCAGTTGTGGTACATCCAGGCTGGACTTAGAAGCAGTATATAGAACAAGAACTGATACGGTAGAAACAAAAGTCTGATGGTATGGTTATCTTGAAAGTATAGACGACAACAAGTGATCAAGAACAAATAGAGGCAGAAAAACATTTCAATTAGCTTTTATTGTGACACTTCCATAGTATTACTTTCAATATTCAAGAGAATGCAATAGCATGAATGTGAATAACTAAATATTCTACCCAAACTTATGACAGACAAAGAGGGAGTTATAATTTATTAAGTTTTATTTTATCATCTGTATAAACGCTAGGAGAAATTTGCTATACTTAATTTTTACATATGAATAAAAAAAATACATTTTCACAATACCATGTTACATCTACCTTTACTACGTAGCAAAGATGTTTGGTTTTGGAACATCGTGTTGTCACGCCACTTATGATTTACTTAGCATAGGTTTTTGTTAAGAAAAAACGTCTTTAACCTTAGCAACGATTGATACCATAGTTTGTGGTTTACTATAACAGAGGTCAATGACATGGAAATTATTGTTCGTCTGGCCTACCACGTCAACCGTTACTTACATTACCAATAGATTTTGCCGGGGCATCTATTTTAACAAGATGCTATACATGCAGAATGACAGTGGTCTTCAGATATATATACAAAATTTAGCACAGCACATTCCATAAAAAAATGGCTTAAACTACGTAAATGAGCAATATAACATGCAAATTTAGTCTACTAAAATAAAGTCAATGACGATCTCAATATAAGATGTAAATTAGTGGTGGACGACGTAATTGCGGAACAGGTTATGGAAATAACGTCTTTAGATTGGTTATTATAACCACATAAATAAGTAAATAAGTTGTGAAGCCCACAGGGTGTCTGGATACATGTATAATATAACCTTAAATAACAAAAGTAGAGCTGAAAAGAGTAGTGAGTATTAAGTTACCGTGCTCAGACACATTCGGTTCAGCAAAAAACTTGAAAGCAAACGTGACTGTGACAAATGAATATTCTAAAAATACTGGAAAATGCTTTAGAAGAAAAAAGAGTACGATACTGCAACTTTTTGTGAATTGTCTATTATAATGTACTGGCACATCGTAAGACGGGAGAGAAGAGACCGTTATCAAATGTTCTTCAACTGCTACCTTTATAGCCTTTCTTCCTCTAACAATTAAAGCTTTCTGGGCTCATTGAAGCACATACTTTTCGGGTCCTTCTTCAGTCTCTCCTCTGCATCACCCATCTTAGACAAATTCTTCAGCCCGATCGTGGACGAAGCAGGTCCAGTCGGTTACAAGACAGCGTGACGTTTTTATATGCATATATAATATAAATGCCAAACATAGGGTCTATTTGGAAAAGATCTAAATTCTACAGATCATTTAATACTATTTGCTATGAAGTCGAGGGAACCTGCAGTATTCCGTTCTTAGAAGTTTTAGTCACCTGTGAATCAAATAAAAACATAAAACACGCACTTCAAGGAATATAACGCACACTGACATTATGTAAATAGTAAGAATGATTAGAAAAATGAAAGCTTTGGTTCACAAGGCGCAAGAGACATAAAGACGACGCGGACTAAGCTAATATTTGATTTTAATTCTGAAAAATTAAGTATTCTTCAAATGTGTTTTACTTCATCGAGTTTATGCTAAAACTAAATGGCAACAAGTTCTATAAACTTAAGTTTAAATTTAATATCGTATTAGAACTTGTTTATAGATTATTGGACGATAGTTATCTGTTGATGTTAGAGATGTGGAATACGCAACAAATTAACCATAGTTTTCGGTTGAGCTTTCTACCAATCTGACGTAAATAAGGTAATAGGCCAAACACTACTTCGTGGTTTGATTCTAGGTATTTTTGGGGATATAAGTAAAATCATTATTATTTTTATTGTGCATAGGTACATTAATTACGATCTTTTTTAACAATCTCTGCAAAGGCACTAAACTTTTAGACAAATGAAAGCGGTCGAAAGCTCTCTAAAAGCGCAGATAAGCAACGTTCATGCGTCGAGCAACGTGCATTAATTCGATAAAACCCACCGGGTATTTATCGGCACCGTTTTATAAATGTGCCGACCTTAAATTCTGTTATTCGTGGCTCGTAAATTTGCGCACACGATACACCACAGCCATGGAAGAACGGAATTACTTTGGGGGAAAATCGCGTGACCGCCGCACGAACCCTTGAACTATGAAAAATTTAATCCGACTTTTGCTGTATGGACGCAAATATTTTCCGAAATATGATTAGATAGGAGCGACTGCGTGCGACGATATGGTAATGGGTTAATTTGTTAAATAAATCCTGTTCGAACATTTCCTTCGTTTTAACAACAATTGCAATTTTCTTAATGGCTTCTGGATCACCTTCGCTTATCGATAGCGAATTTATAGCCACTGGCTACACGGAAAAACAATAGCAAGAAGCAATCACACTACATTTAGAAGGCATTTTGTCATAAACTCGGTCGTTACTACAGAAGGAAAATGGTAAAAAAGAAGATAATGGCAGGAACGTTACTAAAATTAGAGTTTTTAACGCCTATGAATCCGGCTTTTAGTATTTGCTATTAGCACAAGGCAGTTCTATGCGTGCTTAAAAATGAAAACGTGACCATCGAATCGAGTATGTTGCTATTACCAAGTTTTGTCACGTTTAACTTTTAACACAAATATGATTTTCTTGTAGAAACCTGCAATCAAATGAAATTGAAGTATCACGTGGAAAGCAATTTTGATCGTACGCAGATTGTTTGCCTAGGTCATTTATTTTTAAATTAGGAAAGCACCAAATTGTTGGACGGTTTTAACGAACGGAAATTATTAAGAGCCTCCCGGCAACAAAGTGATTCTTGAGTAAGCTTGGAAAATTCATGAGATGATACAGCCTACTAATTTTGGAAAAGAATTAGACATATAGTGTGCAAGTTTGTCCAAAGGACAGGTAACAAATTAGTAAAATTAGAATTATTTAAACATTATTTTTACTGATTCGGGCGAAGAATTTATAGCGGCGCACAGAGTACAGGGCGTACTAGTTAGATAAGATGGCATAATAATTAGATAGTAGACAAGACACGTACGTGGGCGAATTGAAAATAATAAAGCTAGAAAATTCAAGCATAAAAAATAATCAAGAATTCGAAAAGGTAATGGAACATGTTAAGGAGAGATTAGAAAGAATCGAGAAAGAAAAACGCAGTGGTACAAAAATTACCTGTGGATACGAGTGATTAGAAAACTTTAAAGGTAAATATAAATAATTTTATGGAAAAAATTGAAGATAAAGGTAGAAGGAAAAGAGACAGAAAACTGGGAATGACTATATGCCAAATCGTGATGAATATCTTAGAATTTGAAGATAAAGTAAAGATAATAACAATAGAGCAAATTAAGAAATATAAATACAAATGTACATCAACGATGGTATGATAAAAGAAGTAAGAGCGATACAAGAAAGAATAAAGTAAAAACCCCGGGAGAAGAAAGCAAAAGAAGGAGTGTAGAAATAGGATTCTAAAAATTTACAGTAGAAGGAATTTTGAGTCAAGGAAAAGAAGAACTGGTCAAACAAAGGAAAAAGATAAAATCAGAAGAAAGTAATACAAAACACTAGATAATAGATAGAGAAATATAATAGCGAAAGTGGAGACGGAAAGTAAGCAAGTAAGTTTATTTAGTATAATATACTAGTACATAGAATCATTATTATTATATCTTAACTTATTTATCATTAATAACATTATTATTAATAGTATTGTTTCACAAAGCTGCTTAAATATTTTTAAAACTATAAATGTTTGTCATTTTTTTACATCTGAGGAAGCGAATTATAGACTTTTAGTCCCTTGTAATACAGAGAATTTTGTGTACTCGCTTTATTTAATTTAGGCAGCCTAAAATCAAATCGATTCCTGGTTTTATATTGATGAACGTCAGCATTTAGTATCAAATGATCCGACATATAATTTGGTAATAAATTATTAACAGCTTTGTAAATCAAAACCACTGTATTAAAATAAATCCGTTGTTTGATACTTAGCCATTGTAACGTATTTAACATTAACTTAATATTCGTATATTGAGAACATCGTAAAATATTTCGCATCGCTCTGTTTTGTTGTTTTTGCAACCTTTGTAAATCCGATTCGTAACAAAGAGAGAGGATACTTGCACAGTAATCAAAGTGTGGCGCAGTAATGGTTTTATAGACTAGAATTCTAGCATTAATACTTAGTTTACTAGCTATTCTTCCCAAAAATCAGCTTTTTTAGCAACTTTCTTAATGATAAAATTTATATAACTATGAAAAGTAAGTCTATTATCTATAATAACTCCCAGATATTTAATTTCAGGCACTTGTTCTATTTCTAGACCGTCTATTTTTACTTTAACAGTTATATTTTCACTATTAATTTTATTTGACACAATTATGCACTTTGTTTTGGCAATATTTAATTTTAGTATATTGATCTGTAACCACTGTGATATTATCTCATGATCTGTATTTATTTTGTTGACGGCATCAGTAGTATTTTCCGCAGTTACCCACACTAATGTGTCGTCAGCAAACAAATTTAGCGAGCAGTGTTTGATATTTATTTCCAGATCATTGATGTACAGTAGAAATAGCAATATACCTAATACGGATCCCTGAGGAACCCCCAATGTGTTAAGAATTTCCGTCGATTCATTACACACAGTTGTTTGGGTTCTCGAAAGGATTAGGATTATGGAAAAAGGGGATTCAAACGAGAAGATGGAAGTAAATTTGAGGGAAAATTAGGTTGCCAAAGCCCAAAATAATTAAAATGCAACAAAAAAGAAAAATATGGAAAATAGATTCAAGGTTAAGAGATCGAACTAATAGTAGGACTATATAGTGGGGTCAATGAAAATAGAGAGCGATAGCAGGGGGGAGATACATAATACATAGAAACCTAAGTGAGAAAATGACTAAATAGGAAGCTTGTACTAACAGAATACTCAATATACCGTTATACCAACCAGTTCGACATGCATGTTTTCCATAGACTGGAGATCCAAATTCATCATACTCACGAAACCACCCTATATAATTAAAGAAGAAACAGAAGAAATTGCAGATTAATAGTAGTGTATCGGCTCAATTAAGATGACCCAGTAAGAAATAAGGACACATTTTGTGAAGTACTGACTAGGAGAGTAGGATATTTTAATTGCAGAGTAAGAATAAAGAATGAAGTGTATAAATAGCAACTGGTAAACACAGCGAAAATATATTGATTAGTAATGCTCGAGTTCTACTAACTTCACCTTGTAACAAACGCCTTCTTTAAACACAAAGAAATACATAAATATACTTGAACAGAACCGAGCAGAGGGCAGAGATTCATTAAAGATTATATAGTACCGTACTAGAATAAGAAAGTTGAGAAGGTGCATCTACTAATAGCTAGGAGGAAGAACAAAAATAGAGTTAAGAAATTACATACACATACACAGTTTAACCAGAAAAGTACAGGACATAACTAAAAATACGGGATTAATAAACAAATAAATTAGAAAGACAAATAATGTAAATAATTGTGGATTAGAGCAATTACAGAATATTTGTAAAAATATATTCATATTCATTCCTATTATTTATTGCTACCTTAACAGTGTACATACACCATCGTACAAGTCAAAACAGTGTACTAATTATAACTACACGTATACTCTGCCATACTAATACAACCAATTCACAAACAATCAAACTTATAAACTGTAGTCTAGGTTTTACCATACATTGGTATCACACATATAGGCCTTTATGGAATAACAGCTCTTAATGAGGATCATTTTTTAAATTTTAATTTAAATTGGGCGTACGCAATATTCTGCACATATACCGTAGAGAACGTTAGAATCTACCAATGCGATATACCTAATATACGGCAATGACAATAAATGAAGCAAACAGCATAGTCGAAAATCAAATAAAATAAGGAGTCAAAATAAAGAAAAAAAGTGAAAAAATTGAAATATAAAACATATACAGCAGAAAAACAGAAAACGCAAATTAAAATTAGCAGAAACACTGAAATAAGACAGTAAAAGTAATAAAATTTTATTTTATAAAGCATTAAAACACCGAGGAATGAAAAAACAAACATCTATTGAGATGGTATGAGGCCCACGACTTAGCTCTGTTTGCAGTGCAAGATAATTGACCGATTCAATAAGCACAGAGTTGGGATGTTTTATCTAATTGCAAATTTAAAAACTAAAGTAAAACAGTAAATGCATTGATAATGAGATGCGAGAAAGATTATATTAGTTGGAGAAAGGTGCGCAAAGGCAAAGCAAATTTCAAAGGATTTAGATTGGCTTGCGACTAAATTAATATAATTCGAATAAGGTTTGTTCACATGTAAAGCCAGACCAATTTATAAAATGTATTTGACACAAAAGGTTGTTGGCTGCATTATAAAAGCAGCGTAGTTTGTTAAGTCAAAAGCAAAAGATAGTGAAATTAGTAAGCAAAGCAGAAAGGTAAATTAAGCAGGATAATAAAATAGAAATATTGCAAAAGAGCAATTCAAGAAGGCAACAGAAGAGAAAAGATAATGACGCGAACATGGTGAACTCAAAAATCAGTGCATTTAAAGAAAATAATGTGTAATAGTGCAAAGCAGAGCAATGACATAATAAAAATAAAAACGTTTGTGTGCGCAGCGCTACTGAACGATTTAGTTATAAGATTAAAGACAATAATTTAGTTTTAAGGCAATTGTAAATATAATTTAAGTACTCAAATTTACTTCCATTTGTAATCTTTCTTTGCCAAAATTAATTTCCTTTAACATAAGAGAATCATAGTAACTTAGCAACCTAATGCTGTTTTGTTGAAAAAAAAACAAGGAGAACAATTGAATTAATTTTTACGTGAAGTTTGTTAGATTTGTGCTCCACTTTTAAACACATTTTATACCATTAAACGAGCATATTACCAAGAGAAATTGCCTTTTATTGTGCCCATCTTAGAGTATATGTGACAATGTTTGTGAAGGTTTCCGCAGCACTAAAATATAGAATTCTCCAATCGCTTCTTCGAGGACATCGGCTGACGTTCAGCTGGGGTTGCCGATAATCGTTCCCGGAAAAAGTAAGAATCCAGAGCCAGAGGCCTGCACTGCATTACGTCGGGGAGGACTGCAAGAACGTCACGGACAGCATCTGCAGCGGGGGGACCGTCTCCAGCAGAATATCCGAGCAGCATTCACAACGGGCAGCTTAGAAGTCTGCAACCGACGTAAGATAAAGCTTGCAAATTTAAGTGTAGAGTGTCGGACACGCATTGAAATCCGAGGTCAAACCTTTCCGAAGTGGATTAGCATTTTCCCGAAGACCCATTTGCTTCGGTTTTTCCAAAAATCGAGTAGCGTCGGTGGTTTGTGCGAATTCGGCTGAGAACCCAAACGAAACAAAAACAATTGCACGTTTTATACGTCAAGAGACAAGTAAGGAGAGGTGTTCCTACGTCATCACTGAAACAAAACAGTGCTAATTGTTGCAAGCGCGAAAATTTGAATAATTACCTGACGCGTTTCTCACAGCAATTTCACTTTTAAAACATTTAAATGTGCTGTCACCACTAGCGACATTTTGTGTCATTTGACAAATCAAGGATTTTTTTATCTACCAAGAACCGCGCATTCGAACTACTGAGTTCACGAATAAAATAAAGTCTGTTTATGATCCCAACCTAATGGGATTTGAGTTTCATGCTTGCCTTGTAGTTAGCCAAATCAGTTTTGCAGATTAGATAAAATATCAAAAGGGCATACAACCATTTATTTGTGTGATCATTTAATTTCGATTTTCACCAGCCACAATTTAACTTATTGAATTTTATTTAAAATTCACAAACAGGTAATCATTAAATTTAATAGGCACCAGATAGTAGGAGCCGAGCAATCGTAACATTTTATTGGCCTGCAACGTGGAGCTTATAGACCCATTTTATTACACTATAGATAAAAAGTGCAGGAGGGCCATTATTAACTAAATAAACGGAAACAATATTTCCAGGACTAGGTCCAGAAAGTGGAACCACAGAAAGGAGTAATAGAGTAGAAAGTTTAATAATAGAAATAGAGCAAGGAAAAGAAGGTATAACATGAGAAGAATTGACTGAAGTAATAAAGTTAAAGAATGGAAAATCACCCAGCTCCGATAGAATTAAATCATAAATACTAAAGAACTCTTGGTAGTTATAGGTACTCGAGCGTAGGAACAGGAAATTATACCATATGACTAGGAAATTGGTAAACTAATTCCCATATATGTATAAAAAAGAGGCAATAACAATTATGGAAATCATAGAGGATTAACGCTTGCGTGTATTTTATTTTTCTACTACGAAAGTGATAGGTATATTTTCCATTTATTAGTGTCACAATATAAAAAAAATCGTAACTTGTCAACAAAGACCAGTAAAAGTAAAATTAAGTATTTTATTAGTTGAAGTTCTCAATTGCTTGTCCACGATCCAGGGTATCTTATAAGCCACATTGTCGCGATGACAAAAAAATCTGTAAAGGGCTGTACATGCAACTTCTCTCGCAAATGGAAGTTTCGAAACTAAAAATTGTGAAAGTGTCAAAGGAAACAAACGAATTTAATTCTTTATCTACGACCACTACTAAAAGTAGGCTTTTTAACACTCGCTTGTTTCACTAAAAGTGACGTTTTATAGTTTACCGTGTTTAAAGAAATCAGCTGTTTACTTTTAGCACATGTGCTAAAAGTGACGCGAGGTTCAAAACTACAATTTCGAACTGCAAGTGAAGTCGTAAAGCTATTCTAGTTGCTTCTTGCGTTACAGGTAAAGCGTTTTTGAAATAATTAAAGCGTTATGTAATGAATACAGTCATATGTGGAGTATAAATAATTAAATTTCGTACCTGTCCTTGACAGCACGGGCGTGGCCAAAACAATCGCCAGCCGCGTAGGCTACTATTCATTATGATGCAGCGTCGCAGATGCGAACCTTTCTTAAATCGATATTTATGGATTAATAACGGTAAAATTAAGGTCGTAGATAAAATATTGTATGCAACGCGTGCTAAAAGTCGTTTATGCGCGAGACATGTTATGAAACTCAGCCTTCGGCTTCGTTTCATAATTTTCATGTCTCGCGCATAAAAGTCGACTTTTAGCACTTGTTGCATAAATAGCTATTAAGGTGTTTGCCCTTTATATGTTGGGTTCAAGATATGCTCTTTTTCTTCAAAGATAAAAACCTGAGTTATATGCAACATATTACTTTTTTCGACGACTGACATCGAAAGTAGATTTTTCTCACTGTCATTTGACAACAGAAAGTTGACATTTGCCGCTGAGCGTGCGTTTTCATCTTTTTGCCGCTCGCCGAGCGTTTTGGGTTTCCGCGTGAACAAAATAGGTAGCCACGTCCGAATGTTTCCTTGACAACGCCCGTCAATTGTGGAAATAATCGCGTCACATGTCATATAGACTGCGCGAGTAATGTTAACTTGATTGTCTATAAATTTTTGCGATAAAACGAAATTTGATATTTTCCTTTAATAATATGCTCAGTCGTCGAAAAAATAGTATGTATGTTTCGAGCTAAAAGTGCGCTTGCCGCTTTTGCATGATTGCTGGTTTCGACTTCGTCTCAACCAGCAATATTCATGCGCAAGCGGCAAGAATGCACTTTCAGCTCTTAACATACAATATACTATTATTTAACTGATAGTTTTTGAGGTCTTGATCAAAAA
>CALNHX010007047.1:0-79563 GCA_940337035.1 Agriotes lineatus | reverse complement strand
CTAAATCTACTAGTTCTGCAATTTATTTAAAATAAAAGTTAATAAAAAAATAGAAAAAAAACAAAAGAAACCCACTTTAAAAGTATTCAACTGAAAAATCACCTATTTCACATCAATACACATTAAAAATGTACTAAAAATGTAAAGTTTGAAAAAAATCGTTAGAGCCGTTTTTGAAAATATCGAAAAAAACTGAAAAATCACAAGAGTAAACACCTACTTCCGGTTATGCGATTTTTTTCAAAAGCTTGCTGTCTCATTTACATGGTATACAAAACTTACATATGTAGTTTCAACGCCATACCTCTTTTCGTTTTTATATTCTGTTCACAGACAGACAGACACACAGACAGACAGACATACCAATGAAAAAATACGTTTTTGGGTTCAGGAGACTCTAAAACGTGAAGATCTGTTGAAAACTCAATTTCAAATTTTTGGGGTGAATCCAATACTTCCTTTATCGTAGAAAGAAGTACAAATGGTACAATTAAGCGGGACAGTCATCGTCATTATAAATTTTGAATGGAGTTGATAATAAATTTGTAGTTGTATTTTTCAATAGGTTTTTTAAATTTGAATAAAAACGAATGTGCCGTCAATGGCTTTCCGTCAAACGTAAGTAACTAGATTTATTTTGCTCACTTCATTGGTTTTTTAACATTTAAACTTTAAGACCATTATTCTCGATTTTTTTCAGATGTAACATATTGAAAACTTTATATCATTGAAAACAACATAAGAAGTACTATTATGATAAATTTAGTAGCTGGCATATACAATAAATTTTAATAAGAGGAGAGTGGCAGCTAAAGACAACTATTCAGAAAGAAAATTCTCCAACATGGTGATATATTTCGACAATCTATGTGTCTTCTTCAGTCTTCCTGAAGTTGTCTTCAGTCTTTAGCTGCCACTCTCCTTTTATTAAAATTTATAAGAAGTACTACCAAGGTCAATAATAAAAAAACAAGTTGTCATTTAAAAAAAAGCCGATTACGTCATAACTTTTAAAACAAATGACGTAGCATAACATAAAGGTGGTTGTAGTGTATGTTCTATAATTAAAATCGCTATACTTCTTCAAGATTTTTTCATAAATATTAATATTAACAAAGTTAATGAATTTATCTGTTACTTTATTTCCACACTGTATATAATAAGCATGTGAAGGATGATATCTGGGTACCATTCTGTATACAGTGCGGCAACTCTTCTTGAGTTGCGATTACACTCACCCAAAATTAACGGCAGATCCACTTTTTCGTTATTACTCATTTTGATTACAATGAGTTGTTGCAAATCTGCAGTAGTTTCGTGGCTATACTTACTTTCATTTCTAAACTGCTAACTTGAGTACTAACCGCATAAAAATGTTATACGCAAGTAAAAAAAGAATTAAAAAAAGTTACATACACTTTCGGTTAAACAGAAAGTAACTTATATAAAGTGCAACTGAATAGATAATTTCATTTTGAAGCAATCATTCAACTTTTTTTTTAAATCATGAAATAAAAAAGTTGTCGACTATTTCTTCTTTCGTTGAAGGAACTGTACTATACGAACCACGTTTAATGACAATTTGTAATTAAAATAACAGGAGAACGTTAAGAGATCTTTCTGGAAAACTCTTTACACACTTTCAAAGAAACTTTCTCCTTGGAAAAGAATATTTCTTTACGGGAAACCTTCCAAATTATTTTTTTTTTAAATGAAGCTTTTCAGGCTGCTCATAACTAGTATTTCCATTTGGACAAAATAAAAAGTAATAGTTATTTATGTACTAAGGGCATAATTACCAGATTATAGCACACGATACATACAACACTTTATTTTAGTTTGGTTATCGAAATGGATAAAAATTACGGATTCGGTATTTTGCGCACCGGCTGCTCTGTGAGGTCCATAAACAAGACGAGTCTAAAAGTCTGCTTTCGTTCGAGTTACATACATAATTTTTTATTCTACTGATTTGGAAGGGAGGAGGTCATGGTAATGCGTATTTTGATTTCGACCAATGGAAATGGTCGTTAATTTTTGTTGCTATGGTTATTACTTCCGAAAAGTAAAAGGAACTGGCATAAAAAAGCGGGTGTTTTCGGCCGCTTAACACTGCCGAAATTGATAGCTTCTTGATGCAGTATAATAAAACCATATATACTATATAAAGTTCTTAAAAATTATGCACAAAATAGGTAACTATATCCTAATGTTTCTAAGAATACTGAAAAGTTAAAGAAAACGAAAAGTAGAACAACGTGAATTACATTAATTCACAAAGAAAAAAATGCAATCGGTAAAATTTGACTCCAGGCCATAGCCATGAGCAATCTGATTGCTAGTGTGACGCTTTACCAGCTCGGCTAAAGAAAGCTGCCTCACGTACTTCCTTATCGTCGCATTATGAAGCACGTGGTGGTGACAGGGCTGATCGAAAACGAAATGCGCTCGATCGGTGCCTATGAATACGTGGCACACGCACCTAGGCAGGTATAACACACGTTTATCTATACAGGGTGAGTTACGATAACGGCACCCCCCTGTTAGTTCATTTAATATTGATATTACAAAATTAATTTGTTAACAAAAGATGTTCAGAATTATATGATCTATATTATTGTACATTTATTTTATTTCATGGCCTACTGAGCTTTGAGCAGTGACATTCAAATTTTTTATTTTAAATGACACCCTGTATATTTTTTACATTTTTTCGGAAGAACTATCTTTTCTCTATACGGTGCTATAAAAATATTGTGTTGTTAGATGGGAAAATTACACTGTTAAACACGATTAAAGTTGAAAATTTTCCAAATTTAGCAACTTCATCTAGTAACCTTGTTTCGTGGCAGTAACAGTAAAAAATGTGTTGTAACATTTTTTGTTATGGAGTCAAATGGCAATAATAACACCGTTAAGGTGGTAAAATAATAATGTATCGAAAGCAGCAAGTTTTTATTAATAAACAATTTATCCTATGAATACAAAAGAAAGTATCAAAAGACAACCAAAATTAAAACACCTAAAATCTATTCTAATTTGCTAAATGTTCAAAATTACCCCCATTCTGGTCAATACAAGCTTTAAACACATAATATGATTGTGTCTAACACTGTTTAACATTTCAGCAGTAATAGTAAAAAAAGCATTTCTAATTCTTATTTTTATGTCGTCAGGAGTAATAGGTGCTGTACTGTACACAATATTTTTTACGTGACCCCACAGAAAAAATCTAGTGGCGTTAAATCAGGAGACCTTGGGGGCCAAGCTACAGGGCCGCTTCTGCCAATCCATTTTGCACCAAACTCGCGATTTAAAAAATTTCGAACCATTCTGCTGTAGTGGGGTGGCGCATCATCGTGCTGATAATAACTTCTCTGCCGTATATTTAAAGGCACATCCTTTATTAACTCAGGAAGGATTTCTTCAAGGAAATTAAAATAGGTCTGACCTATTAAAGCCCCATAAAAAAATGTGGCCCTATCACATGATCGTCGATTATTCCTGCCCAAACGTTCAACGACCAGATATGCTGGTTATCAACATTTATCATCCAATGAGGGTTTTCGTTTGCATAATAGTGTAGATTGTGTCGATTCGCTGAACCGGTATTGTTGAATGTGGCTTCGTCAGTCCAAAAGTTTTTTCGTAAAAAGCGCATCTCTGTTCTGAATTTGTTCATTAACCAAATGCAAAAATTTGTCCGACTCACATAATCGTCGTCTGTTATATTATGAATAGACAATGGTCTCCTGTGTAAAACTGCAAGCTTGCAACCTTGAACGATAAATAGCTTCTTTATATGAATTGCAAGTCTGCAACCTTGAACGCACGTGGCTTCCTGTCTCACGCTCCCTTTTAGAGATAACGCTTATCTTAGCTGATTAGGCATAGTATATATACTAGTAGCTTGCACTTCTAAGTTAAGCTCCAGTCAGTCGATAAGTTCCATTGTGTTCGTATCATAGCTAGATGTAAGAAATTGTCCGGCGGCTAGCTGTGTGCTTCCAATGTTATATTTCATTGTAAAATAAAAATAAACGTTTTTTAAAAAGTCGTTTCGGCGGCCTTTTAATAAAACTGGCGCAGTCGTTCGGATTTGTGGAGGAAAACCTGGAAAACTACAAACATCGAGTCGACCAGCAACTTTCCTTGAGGTTCAGCTCTTTGCCGCAAATCGACACCTACCACCCAGCGGATCTTCGGACATCTCCAACAGGGACAAACATCGCCCGATCGTGAGAAGCGCCCGTCGACCCAGCTCCTGCTCCTCCGTGGTTATTGGAACCATCTGGTCATTGGGACCATCTTGATCATTGGGATCAGTCTCTGGTATTGGCAACGTCAACAACGACGACCCCGGGACAACTTTTGGATAACGCTCTAGCGCAAAGCTGGACTATCCAAGTCGGACTTCAGGACCTCTGTGCAGGCCAGCCGACATCAATAGGATCGACGCATCCTTTTTGAAGACAACAGGACGTAGCTTGATCGCACGCCGTTCGTCAATTTTAACGCACAATGTAAGTGCATATTTTTATAATAATTTTCAAGCTTTAGAGAAAAAGCAAAGGTATATTTTAAAAATAATAATTTTCAAGCTTTAGAGAAAAAGCAAAGGTATATTTTAAAGGCAACAAAGTAACGACTATTAAAGCGTTCGCCTAAGTAATAATTTTTAAGTTTTAAAGAAAAAGCAAAATAATTAATTTTAAAGGCAACAAAGTAACGTAATATAATTTTCAAAAGTAATAATTATTAAAGCGTTCGCCTAAACAACAAAGTAAAAATTTCAAAGGCAACAAAGTAACGTAATATAATTTTCAAAAGTGATAATTATTAAAGCGTTCGCCTAAAACAACAAAGTTAACTAATATAAAGTTTTAAAAATTATACTAACATAGTTCTAATATTTATTTATAATATTAGGCAGAACGTAGTAAGCCAGACCAATTGCTGCACATAATAGGTGTGCTTAATTTGCATTTGTGCTTGCGTTCTTGCGCGTAGGATACCTACCCCTGTTAAACATCCCCTAGTCATTAAACTGTTTACTAACATAAATAAAAATTAAAAATCAAGTGAAATAAATAAAGTAAAATTAATTTTTGTCAACAAAATTTTTATGTTAAAGGAAATCTTGAATCATTACGTAAAACACCTGTAATTATATTTTGAAACAATTGTAAAAATTTTATGTCACGAGATCGATCACGCTCACCAAGGAATTCAATCCCTAGAATTTTATTTTTAAATAATTGTAACAACCCAAATATGGTTGATCAAAACGCATCATTGTTTCCCCCACATTTTAATGTAGCTTTATTAAATGAAATTCCCACATATGATGGTAATCCAGCCACTCTTTCGGAATTTATCAGATCCGCAGAAATCATTGCAACTAAATTTTGTACAGAAAATGTAAACGATTATATCAACCAAGTAATTTTAAATTCGATAAGGAATAAATTAAAAGGTCAAGCGTTAGAAGTAATCACAGGTTACGAGTATGATAATTGGAAAGACTTAAAAAATGTCTTAATTGAAAATTTTGGCGACCAAAGGTCAGAATTGAATCTTTTAATTGATTTAACTAAATTAAAACAGAATAAAGACTCTCCCATAGAATTTTTCAATAAAGTTAGAACTCATTTAGCTATTTATAATTCAAAAGTTTCTCTGAGTCAAGAATCAAAAGACATTATCACTTATAAATTAAAGGCTAACAAAGATTTAGCACTTCGCACTTTTACAAGTGGACTAAATGAAAATTTAGGAAGCTTCGTAAGAAGTAGAAATCCAACTTCACTAGAACAAGCGTTAAGCATAGTAAAAGAAGAAATTGATATCAGATATTCTCAAAATCAAAATAATTTTCAAAGTCAGAAATTAAATAAATCAAATTTAACTTCCAATATTCAAACACAAAATTCATACCAATCTAAATTAAATAACCCAAATTTTATGCAAAGACCATTCCAACAAAATCGAAATAATTTTAATCAAAATCCCAACTATTTTAAAAATCCAACGAATTTTAATAATCCTAATAATTCTAGAATAACTCGAAATTCAAGCTTTAATGCATTTGCACCAAAACCAAATTTTTCACCAACAAATAAACCAGAACCTATGGACTTTAGCACTATAAAAAGACCAACTACTCAACAATCAAATTTTCCTAATAAATATCGAGCTAATTCTCAAAACGTTAATAGAAATTTTAATCATTTAAATTACCATCAAGAAAAACCTCCTGATGAATATGAAGACTTAACAGAAGATTTATTTGAAAATGGAGAATTTTCAACTCCAGAAAATTTTAACGAAAACTTTCAGGAATATTCTGACCCTGATAATTCACAAGACTTAGATCACACCCCAGATTATTTCGAATATCCAGATCCAAACGATACAGTAAATTTTCATTAAGAGCCTCGGAAAAGAATATTTTAACTTTTAATATAAATCCAAAATCAAATCTTCCTTATATTATAATTCCCGCCACTGGCGATAAACTTTTAATTGATACAGGTAGCTCACAAACAATAATTTCTCCAGAATTTGTACAACAACATTTTCCAAATTATATTTATGAAACAGAATTCGAGATAATTACATCTCATGGAATTTCTCAACATAACTTAATTGCAGATTTACCAATCCCCAGTCTTTTTTATGAAAACGGAACACATACATGTTATTTATATAATTTTAACCCAGACTATATAGGACTTATTGGATCCGACTTATTTTCAAAATTATCCGCACGAATAGATTATAAATGGATGCATATTCAGACAGAAAGAGCTACGATACCATTTTATTATAACCCGTAAAAACTAAACAAAAAAAAAATGAAACTAATGTAACTTTTCCAAACCTAAAAATTAAGATTTTTATTTTTCTCAACAAAACCTACAGTTAACCCTGTGTACAGAACTTTTCGTAAAATTTATCAGCATAAAAAAAAATGTAACTAAAATAACTCCAAAATTAAAATTTAATGAAAAAGGCATGACTAAGCCTTCAGCAATTGAGATCATACAATGATCAATTTAAAACAAGCGTAATTAATACTTTAAATGAAATACAAGAAATTAATATTTATAATCCTTAATCTTATAAAAATAAAAATTATGAGCTCAACAAAAATCAGTCTATCAGACTTAACAACTTTAATATAAAAACTTCAAACATTAAAAGTATTTTAGATAATTAATTTAAATAACAATTTTTTAACAACTTTAATATAAAAACTTCAAACATTAAAAGTATTTTAGATAATTAATTCAAATAACAATTTTTTAACAACTTTAATATAAAAACTCCAAACATTAAAAGTATTTTAGATAATTATTTTAAATAACAATTTAAAAAAAAAAACAATTTAAGACTAAAACCAATGCACATATAATTTCAAAACTGACGAAAATTCAATTCATAAGGTTTAGTAATTCAAACATAAATTTGTAAAATATTTAGATTATATAATCTACTACTTTAGAAGGAATAAAATCAGATTCATCTAAAAATTCAATAATCAAAATTTCTCAGCACTTAAAAATCTAAATAAAATAATTTTTAACCAAATAGTCTACTAAAGAACATTTATCAAAAATTTTGCCAAAATAACTAAATTTTTAACCGTGTGTTTAAAGAAAAAAATAAGATTGTTCACACCCTTGAATTTTTGAAAAACTTTAAGTATTACAAATAAATTCTAATAAATAAATCAGTAACTTCAAATATCAAAAGTATTTTAAAAAAATAACATCTTAAGAAAAAACTTAAGACTAAAATCATTTAAATCAGAAAAAACTCAAATAAAAATTATACTTAACAAACAAACAAGACCTAAGCTTGTATTAATCTAGTATTTACAATTTTAATAATCACAATATTTCTCGCGTTAAAACTAAGATGTTCACAGCAACATACCTTTATAATTGATATTGCTAAAGGAAAACAAAGAAAAA
Organism: Agriotes lineatus; assembly: GCA_940337035.1. Lineage (NCBI taxonomy): Eukaryota > Metazoa > Arthropoda > Insecta > Coleoptera > Elateridae > Agriotes > Agriotes lineatus. The sequence continues at coordinate 71,584 of CALNHX010007047.1, read as the reverse complement.
CCTTTACAACCATTTAAAATTAAATTCAAATTCAGAAAAGTCAAACTTTTCAATTAAACGGAAAAGTATTTATTAAAGCAAATCTCAGAAGTAAAGATTAAATTTAAAATTAAAACCCATTCAGAAAGATCAAACATTTCAATTAAACGAAGAAGTATTATTTAAAATAAATTTCAGAAGTAAAGATAAAATTTAAAATTAAAACCAATTCGGAAAAATCAAACATTCCAATTAAATGAAAAAATATTTGTTAGAACTAATTTCAGAAGTAAAATTGAAATTCAAAATTAAATCTAATTTTTTTAAAAATATGGAAATATAAACCACCCTGACTAAAAGGAACTATTGCTCTCTATTTTTCAGGATTACTACACTCTTCATCGCCTGTACCCTGCTGACTCAATCACTAGTTATACAGAGCGATATTATTATTAAAAATTTAAAAGATAATCCTGGATTATATCCTCTAAACTTAGGAAACGTAGTGCTTAAACAAAGCGAATGGACGCTTATTAGAAATGTAGACTATACCCCTATATTTGTTAATTATGACACACTTAGAACTAATTTAATGAAAATAATACCGTTACTTGAAAATAAAAGTTACGTTATTGAATATACAAAATTTAAAAGGATTGATGATGTTATTATCAATCATAACAATTTACTCATAATATTAAAACAATATCTTGAAAAAACAGATAAACTCTTAAGTCAATTATTTCCTGATGTTAAACACAAAATTAATAAAAGAGGACTTTTCGATGGACTTGGATCCGCTTTCAAATTTTTAACTGGAAACCTCGACGCCAACGATGGAGTCAGATATGAATCTATGATTACTAAATTGCAAGAAAGCAATAAAATTCAAAATGACGTTATATTAGAACAAACTAAAATTTTAAATGATACCATCTCAGTAATCAATGATATAGCAAAGAGTCAAGAATTATTAGACAGAAATATAAATAAAATAATTTTACAAAATGAGGAATTAGGCAAAAATCTCGCTACATACTCCTTAAAAACAGTCTTGCTAGAAGCAATTCAATTTTTGCAACTACTTATTAACACTTGTTTGGAACTAGAAAATGCATTAACTTTTGCCCAAAATCAACAGATGCATATGTCATTAATTGATAATGACGATTTAATTGAAAATCTAAATGAAATTTCGACGTATCTCAATAGCATATCAGAAAAAGCTTTAACTATTCCATATCCTGCAGAGTTAAAGTATTTACATTTATACGAGTCAATTATCATTACAAAAGTTTATCAAGTTAAAAACAGAATTACATTTATATTCGAAATACCTCTTACTTCCAAAACTAACGATTATCAAATGATACAATTAATACCATTTCCGATTTTTATCCAAAATTATCAATTTCGTATGATTATACCTACTTATAGTACTTTATTATTTAACGTTAAAAACAGCATTCCCATTGAAATAAGTCATTGTAAACTTATAACTTTAGACACCTACTTTTGTAATCAAAATAACTACTTTGAAATCCCCAACGACAAATTGTGCGAAACACAACTTCTGTCATTTAATAAAAATAAAACATGTATCCCTTATTTATTCAATTTAACAGAAATCAAAATATCACAAATAAATCCTGCGACATGGTTAATATCTTCCCCATCTGAAGCAATATTGGACGTCAAATGTAAAAATCAGAATTTTAGAAAAGGAATATCTGGCACTAACCTCTTACACCTCAGTTCAGACTGTCTTGTTTCAATAAATCAAAAACACATGTTATTCACCGCAAAAAGAATCTCAAATGAAATTGTTAATTTAAAAATTTCAAACATTGACCGCTTAATAATTCCTGAATCAAACCACATAAATGTTTCAAAGATTGACTTGATACCTCTTGACACCCAGAAATTGGTTGAGGACCGAATTAAACTTAATAAATATGAAAATTTGTTAAAACCTGTTAATTATATTAAATCTGATAATTTAAGTGTGTCTGCAATTATATTTACTCTGTGTACTATTCTTATGTTAATAATTTTTATATTGTATTTGTATTATAATAGAAACACAATGAAGATTAAACTTATTAGATTTCTAAATAAAGATTTTGAACCAGATAACGTAAATGCATAAGTTTAATTTTCTTTTCTTTTCTCTTTGTAAGTTCAATGGAGGCATATTTGAATACCACCCATTGAACATTTTATCGGCGGACGTGTTATATTATGAATAGACAATGGTCTCCTGTGTAAAACTGCAAGCTTGCAACCTTGAACGATAAATAGCTTCTTTATATGAATTGCAAGTCTGCAACCTTGAACGCACGTGGCTTCCTGTCTCACGCTCCCTTTTAGAGATAACGCTTATCTTAGCTGATTAGGCATAGTATATATACTAGTAGCTTGCACTTCTAAGTTAAGCTCCAGTCAGTCGATAAGTTCCATTGTGTTCGTATCATAGCTAGATGTAAGAAATTGTCCGGCGGCTAGCTGTGTGCTTCCAATGTTATATTTCATTGTAAAATAAAAATAAACGTTTTTTAAAAAGTCGTTTCGGCGGCCTTTTAATAAAACTCGTCTGTGAGTTGTTGCGTCAGACACTAATGGTAAGGATGAAATTTGTGTTTTTTGATAATACGAACAATTGCGGTTTGGCTAATACCTGTTTCTGATGACACATTTCTCGTACTGATATGTGGATTGATGTTTATTGCACCTAAGACATCTATTTCAACGTCTTCATTAATTACAAATCTATTTTGCTGACATTTCTGATATTGAACGGATCCAGTGTCGCGAAATCTTCTTAAAGTTTTTCGAAAAACTTCTCTACTTGGTTGCCTTCTATCAGGAAATTTTTCTAAATACAAACGTTTAGCCCTCTTAATGACTCAATTGGAATCACCGATTACTAGAATCATATCTACCAAGTCGTTTGTTGAAAAATGAAAGTGGTTAGCCATTGTAAATGCACTTATTATTTCGGTTTTGAGTTATGGAAACGTCAAAACACAAAATTTTTCAAAAATATCATACAGAGTGCTCAGAAATTGGCGTCGATGTTTGCTATTTTAAAAATTCGAAAACTTATTTTTTTAAATGGCAATCCCCATTTTTCTCTTTACCAGTAGATTTTACGCTGAAAAGTAAGGGGACTTTGTGATTATATCCCCATATCTAAAATGAACGGTTTTTGTAGAAACTTAAAAATACCGACATTTTCGTGGTTATTGGAGAATTTCAAATTATCAGTTGGCTTGGGTTTGAAGGTACTAAGGAAACAAAAGCTAAAGTGTCAACAAACAAGAATTGCAAATAATTTAACTTTTAAGAGTGGCGAAAGTGTTAATCAGGTCCCGTTTAGGATTTAGTAATGAAGATTACTTTAATTTGTTAGTGATATACGGGGAATGTGACAAAGTAATCAAAAGAGCCTGCGAAACCTTCTGTGTGCGATATGCTGATAGACCAAAGCCCACCCATGACACCCTCACGTGGATCATTCATGATTGTAAAACTCACGGATAATTTGTTGGAAAGCACGAAAAAATCAAACCTGTCGTAGACAATGAAGAAAATGAAGTTACACTCTTGGGATACTTTAGAACCCATCCTGGAAATTCCTTAACAGATGCGGAAAAAGATTTAGGAATACCTGAGATAAATATTCACAGAATTATGATAAAAAAACATAAGTTCCAACCGTATTCTTGGTTATTAGTGGAAAATTTGGGACTAGGTGACGATAAAAAAGAATTGACTTTTGGGAATTTATGAAGAGGAAGCATTTTTAAAAAAGTTGATTTGGACGCATGAGGCGAAATTTCAGAAGAATGGAATCAAAGAGTATTACTATAAATATAGTACTTAGGTACTCTTTGATGGAATGTTTAACCGGTATAACTCGCATTATTGGAGTGATACTAATCCCAACATATTTCGTGTTTCGATGTTTTTGATGCAATAAAAATGACGGTGTGCTAGTGGTACATTTTTATAGTGAAAATTTGAATTGTAATCTTATTGGAGATTAGAGGGGTAACTTTTTATTAAATTTTTGTCTATTTCAGGGGAAAGATATCTCGAATTTAAAAAGAATTATTTACACCCACTGAATCGGAACTGGAATCAGCTGTGGTACCAACACGACGGAGCTCCACCTCATAGTAGTGCGCTTGTAAATATGTTCTTACAGAATCATTTCGAGGATCGCTGGATAGCAAACAATGGACCCTATCAATGGCTTCTCCGTTGGCCCGAGTCAGTCCATTAGATTTCTTGGTTTGGGGTCGTATAAAAGATATTGTGTATGCTTCTAGGCTTACAACAAAAGAAGATTGTCAGGAAAAAGTTCGTAATGCATTTAGATCTCTCTCTGCGCAAGAAATCCGTAGTGCCACTCATTTCGGGTTTTTAAAAAGAATTCATAGATATTTGGAAGTGGAAGGCAACCAGTTTGAACATTACTATAGTTTGATTAATTTTTCATTTCTGTTTTTCTTATTTGTTGTATATATTGTTGAGTTATCCTTAATTTATCTTCTCTTGTTATAATTTTTTATCAGTTACGAAAATTACAAAACGTTCGTGAAGGTTGGGTTTTGATGAACATTTTTAAATGCAGACCTCACTTATGGACTGTAGCGTTAAGAATAGCAAACTCGTCTGTTTTTACTTCAAGCCAATACCAACGTATAATAATTATTTGAAATTCTCCAATAACTAAAATTGTTTATTTTAGATATAGGGATGTAATCCCAAAGTCCCCTTACTTTTCAGAGTAGAATCCACTGGTAAAGAGAAAAAGGAAGGTTGCCATTTAAAAAAAATAAGTTTTCGACTTTTTGAAATAGCAAAATTGGGCGCCAATTTCTGAGCAACCTGTATATTTTAATTTAAAAGTTTTTAAATATTTTGGTAGCTATCGTCACAGTCTATGTGCTATAGGTCTTATTTGTCATACCCTAAAAATTATTTTTTTTGTAAAGGGCTGCATTTGCCAAACATTTCGAAAAAACTGAAATAACTCAAAAATAGTGCACTCTACACATATGATGTCTCATATGAAGTTATATTGAAATTCAGCGTAAATCCCAAAAATTCAATAAAAATTGGGACATTCCATTTAAAATAACAAAGTTGGGGTTCATTACCGGTATTACTGGAAGTTACAGAAAACTGAAAATATTTTAGCTGAAACGAGCTCTTCGGGAAACTCCTGTATACAAATTTTCAGAAAATAGTCCCACTAGTTTTCCATATACATATCAACTCAGCTCGTCGTAAAGGACGGTGTACAAGGGTACGCAATCGACCTAGTAATAGTAGTATTTACGTAGATGACAATATCCACAACACTGTTATTGAGAGCAAAGTTTAAGTATAAATCCAAACAAAACGGACATTGTCCTCGTTACTAGATGAAGAAAGCTAAACCTAAACTCCTCAAGCTAGACAGATCAACCATTAACTTCAACAAGAAAGTTAAATAACTAGAAGTTACATTAGAGCAGAAGTTGACGTGGAACCCACATATTGCAATACTGCAGCGAAAAGCAGTATTTGCAAGTCAAGCATGTGGTAGGCTTGTAGAAGGAAACTGGGGTATAAAACCACAAGTGATCTATTGGTCATACATGGCTATAATAAGACCCATGCTCATCCACGCAATTGTTTGTTAGTCAAAAACGAAACAAACTAACTCGATTACGATGCTATGAGCACCTGTGCAACCGAAGCTATGGAATTTATGGTAGGACTTCCTTCGGGTACAATTGGAGGTAATGTCGCATACGCTCCCGCTTGGAAGAACAAAAAATACATTTAAGTCAGGTGACCTGACATACCACTCAAAGATGTCTTCAGTCTTTCTCACGTAGAATGAATGGCCCACATCGAATCGGATTTTATGTTAATAAGATACCACTTTCAACAACCTTTTGGAGTGATAGTCTTTGGTCGAGAAGTATGGTCCTCATGAGGGCCCTTCTCAAACGAAAGCAAAAATGGTTGTCTTCAGTTTAAGATGTAACTAAAAACTATTCCTGGCCTACTCACAGGCCCTATATCACTAAAATACTATCTCTTCAAGATGTCGACACAAAGGGTTGGCTGTGATTAAATATGAATTGTTTTACAATTATTTATACTTTTGGCAGTACACAAAATTTTTGTTGTTTCGAAATTTCTAACAAAATTTTTGTAAAATGACGAATCTTGGCAAAACACCTAGCTCAAACAAGGTCTTCAAAGCTGGAAAAGTGACCAGAAACCCTTACTTGAATTTTCTCCGGGAGTACAGGGCGAAGCAGTCTGGAAAGTCGCTCCTGCAGATTACCAAGGAAGGGGCCGAGATATGGAGGAAAATGGACGAGAAGGAGAAGGAGCCATACTTCCAACAAGCCCGTAGCGCTCCCAAGTCCCCGCGAAGGTGGAAACACAAGAGATGCGGGGGACGCCATGGACGGCATCACAGCAGAAGCAAAAGTAGGAGCAGAAGCAGGGGCAGAAGCCGCAACCGAAACGGTGGCGGTAGGAGGCACGGGAAAAGCTGCCACAAGAGACACAAAAGCCGCAAAGCTGTAGGAGGTCACAGAAAAAGAAGTCGATCCCGTAGAGTCAAGATAGCAGGCTGTGGCAAGGCGGGACACCGTAGGAGGAGAAGCGCAGCTCGAAAGGGTAGGAAAGGTGGTAAACGTGGGGGCGACCGTAGTGGAAGAAAGAAGAGCAGGAGACGCCATGCTAGCAGATGTGGTGGTCAACGTTAGAGTACTGTATAGTAATTCGATGTTGGAGATAATGACGTTTTGGTATTAATATGGTACGTACGTACAACGTACACTGCACAAATACTCGGTTTTTATTTAATGTAACAGCTATTGTATAAATGTCTACCTTTATCTATATATTTAAATATAAATTATACTATTAATAATTAGGAGTAGTAGTTCTTTATTTATTCTTGCAGAAAACAACATAAAAACTTAAGTGCATGTTGTACCATCCGAACCACAGTAGTTCGTTTCCTGTGATAACACTAAAATAAAACTTTGGCCACTTATTTCATTAATGTGGTAAACTAAAACTGAATGAAGGAATCCCGGGTGCACATTTTCAATTATGAACACAGGATATAAGTGCACAATCTTTGACAATGCCATTTGAACGCTGACTGTTGTTTCTGAGCTGTCAAAAGGTAATCCCGACAGTGACTGCAAATTATCCATTAAAAAAGAGTATTTATAATAAAAACTTTTAAAGCGGAGCGATCTTAGAGCTAGTGCATGACTCATTCTTAATATAAGCACCGCCCATATAAACTGCAATGGTATTGGGAAATATTCCAAATGAACGAAGAAAAGCAAAACGGATTTTGAGAAGAAATACAAGAACGAATAAATCGAGATCGCAACTGTCTTTCGATCATTTGTTTTATAGATGAATGCGGATTTAGCCTTAAAATAAACTTCGTACCCAAAACACCAAGCAGGGGGCCCAAGTAAATCCCCATATCAGTCTTAATACGAGTATAAAACAGCATAGAGAATCAATATTTGCTGGCATTTGTAATAGTTATTGAGGCATTTTGAAATACTGCATTTTAAATGCGAATTAAAATTTAGATCATTTAGTTAATAATATTTGACTTGCAATACAGAAGCAGCAGGTGAAAATCAGGAGGAAAATAGATGAGAAGGACAAGGGGCCGTACATGAAGAATCCCGGAAAAAGTTCCGCCGGAAAAAGTTCCACCGGAAAATGTTCCGCCGGAAAAAGTGCCGTCGGGAAATAAATCCGCAGGAAAAAGTTTCGCAGGAAAAAGTTAACCGTGAACACCCACGGCCGTGGAAAAGTTAAATAAGAAATAATAACATAATGTCGATTTCATACATAATGTTTTATTCATAAAAAAGGCAACTTACACTACAGATTATACCATGAGATAAACAAAATGGTTCTGAGCAGGCCTTAATATGTGTTATACGTTTGGCAGTATTGAAGTGTATTGTCAGTCGCTGTCAAATTCAAGATTAAAAGGTTAGGGTTTGTTTGTTGTTTGACACAGACTGACGTAAAACTTGACTTGCAATATAACCACAGTTACAAAAAGTGGTAAAGATTCGGTGCACGGTCCGGTCTAATGCGCATGCGCAAAAATAACAGTGAACATAAAAATGTAACGTTGAACAAACTCTCTCTCGTATTTTTTCTCTAAAAAAAATTATCAAGACCTAACAACTAACATAAACCATTAACCTGGACCACCGCCGAGAGCGCAACGCATTGCGTTGAACAAACTCTCTCTCGTATTTTTTCTAAAAAAAATTATCAAGACCTAACAACTAACATAAACCATTAACCTGGACCACCGCCGAGAGCGCAACGCATTGCGTTGAACAAACTCTCTCTCTTTTTTTTCTCTAAAAAAAATTATCAAGACCTAACAACTAACATAAACCATTAACCTGACCCACCGCCGAGAGCGCAACGCATTGCGTTGAACAAACTCTCTCTCTTTTTTTTCTCTAAAAAAAATTATTAAGACCTAACAACTAACATAAACCATTAACCTGGACCACCGCCGAGAGCGCAACGCATTGCGTTGAACAAACTCTCTCTCGTATTTTTTCTCTAAAAAAAATTATCAAGACCTAACAACTAACATAAACCATTAACCTGGACCACCGCCGAGAGCGCAACGCATTGCGTTGAACAAACTCTCTCTCGTATTTTTTCTCTAAAAAAAAATTATCAAGACCTAACAACTAACATAAACCATTAACCTGGACCACCGCCGAGAGCGCAACGCATTGCGTTGAACAAACTCTCTCTCGTATTTTTTCTCTAAAAAAAACTATCAAAACCTAACAATTAACATAAACCATTAACCTGGACCACCGCCGAGAGCGCAACGCATTGCGTTGAACAAACTGTCTCTCGTATTTTTTCTCTAAAAAAAATTATCAAGACCTAACAACTAACATAAACCATTAACCTGGACCACCGCCGAGAGCGCAACGCATTGCGTTGAACAAACTCTCTCTCGTATTTTTTCTCTAAAAAAAACTATCAAAACCTAACAATTAACATAAACCATTAACCTGGACCACCGCCGAGAGCGCAACGCATTGCGTTGAACAAACTCTCTCTCTTTTTTTCTCTAAAAAAAATTATCAAGACCTAACAACTAACATAAACCATTAACCTGGACCACCGCCGAGAGCGCAACGCATTGCGTTGAACAAACTCTCTCTCGTATTTTTTCTCTAAAAAAAAATTATCAAGACCTAACAACTAACATAAACCATTAACCTGGACCACCACCGAGAGCGCAACGCATTGCGTTGAACAAACTCTCTCTCGTATTTTTTCGCTAAAAAAAATTATCAAAACCTTACAACTAACATAAACCATTAACCTGGACCACCGCCGAGAGCGCAACGCATTGCGTTGAACAAACTCTCTCTCGTATTTTTTCTCTAAAAAAAATTATCAAGACCTAACAACTAACATAAACCATTAACCTGGACCACCGCCGAGAGCGCAACGCATTGCGTTCAACAAACTCTCTCTCGTATTTTTTCTCTAAAAAAAACTATCAAAACCTAACAATTAACATAAACCATTAACCTGGACCACCGCCGAGAGCGCAACGCATTGCGTTGAACAAACTCTCTCGTATTTTTTCTCTAAAAAAAATTATCAAGACCTAACAACTAACATAAACCATTAACCTGGACCACCGCCGAGAGCGCAACGCATTGCGTTGAACAAACTCTCTCTCGTATTTTTTCTCTAAAAAAAGTTATCAAGACCTAACAACTAACATAAACCATTAACCTGGACCACCGCCGAGAGCGCAACGCATTGCGTTGAACAAACTCTCTCTCGTATTTTCTCTAAAAAAAATTATCAAGACCTAACAACTAACATAAACCATTAACCTGGACCACCGCCGAGAGAGCAACGCATTGCGTTGAACAAACTCTCTCTCGTATTTTTTCTCTAAAAAAATTATTAAGACCTAACAACCAACATAAACCATTAACCTGGACCACCGCCGAGAGCGCAACGCATTGCGTTGAACAAACTCTCTCTCGTATTTTTTCTCTAAAAAAATTATCAAGACCTAACAACTAACATAAACCATTAACCTGGACCACCGCCGAGAGCGCAACGCATTGCGTTGAACAAACTCTCTCTCGTATTTTTTCTCTAAAAAAAATTATCAAAACCTAACAACTAACATAAACATTAACCTGGACCACCGCCGAGAGCGCAACGCATTGCTTTAAACATTGATAGCGGCAAGCGGCACCCACAACATTTTGACATACACGCTGATCGAACTATAAACTTACTTCGCTCGCAGCCGATGCGAAATAGACCGGACCGTGCACCGAATTTCACCCCAAAAGGTTACTAATGTCAAAATAAGACATTGGCATTTTATAACTTGTCAAAAGTTTGTGTGGACGTATCACGTGATGAAATCCGCCATTAGTATTCCCGCGGCCATAAGTTTTCCAAATTATAGTTTGTTTATACGGAAAAGAACCATATTTTGACGTTTTTCACAAATTAGTTATTTACGATAATCAGAACAGTAATAACAACAAACAATCCAGAACATTTAACAGAGAAATAAATATTTTCTTGTAACCATATTTTGACGTTTTTTACAAATTAGTTATTTACGATAATCAGAACAGTAATAACAACAAACAATCCAGAACATTTAACAGAGAAATAAATATTTTCTTGTAAGTTTTATATTGCTTAAATATTCATAAGTAACTGTTCAATAGATTATTGCGGTGTACATTTGCAATTCCTGGTTGAACATGTATGGCAGGTAGTTAATGTCGGGAAAACTCCAGTATAGCCCACTGGTACATTTTGACATTTCCGGAATATGAAATTGGAGGAACTGTTATGCCAGTGGCGAAACTGGATTTTAAGCTATAAATAAGAGAAATACTCATTGGGAAATTCAAATTCAATATTATTGTCGACGATTGGACTAACTGCTTGTTTTATGGTGATACACAGGCATTTTTGTACTAAGTATACACAAATCTTAAACTGCAGCTAACCTAAATTACCACCTTGACGGCAGCCAAAATTGGGTCTGGCAAGAAACTCTCGTGTTTTGCCTCCATTGTCTGAACATTTGTAGAACCTCCGACAAACTGAGAATCACATTATCAAGCGCATGCGCCTAAGCACCAGTGGGCTAGATTGGAGTTTAGTCCATGTATCTATTTAATATAATTTAGATGTTAATAAAGCACATTAAATTACCAAGAAGATTTCTATACAAATGATGTTATATCATTTGCGTTGTGGATTTGAACTTTCCAATTTCCATTAATTGTAATAAATTGATGAAAACACCTTATGACTCATATTTCTTCAACATTTAAACCTCTTTGTGGTATTTTATTGTATTTGAGAGATTAGTCATTTTGAATAACTTTCTTTCACTTCAGCAAATGAATTGTAAAATTTTATTTTGACTTTAGTAATTTTTTGTTATCAAATGTCGCTTACACCGTTAAAAAATTATATTTTTTTATTACATCATCATGGTTTTCCGCAAAATCGTATTTTGATATTGGACAAAAAAGTACCAGTCAAAAATTGTATGGCCACACTGTGATTATATAGTCACTGTAGTAATTTAAAATACTATAAATGTAATTATAATATACATAAGAGCCCAGCAAATTTTTCCTTTTTTATGATATGCATTTGTACCGTATGGTATGATACTTATTAATCATGTAACATGGACAAAACACCAAAGCATCGCTTTTTTGCGGAACTTTTTCTTGCCGAACTTTTTCCTGCGGATTTATTTCCCCACGGCACTTTTTCCGGCGGAACATTTTCCGCGGAACTTTTTCCTGCGGACCTTTTTCCGGCATCGGTACATGAAGCAAGCCTGTTCCGCTCCCAAGTTCAAGCGAAAGCGGAAAGCCAGCAGATACGAGGGCCGCGGTGGTAAACGAAATTACAGTAGAAGAAGGAGTATGAGCAAAAGCACAGGCAGAAGTCGAAAGCTAATCGGTAGCAGTGGCAGTGTGAAAAAGAGGCATCGAAAATATTCTATTTGGACAAATACGTCAAATTGACATAAGGCACCCTATTGCCATCTAATTTTGACGTTAATATGATGTTGCCGGTAATTTAAAAAGGAATTTAACTGTTAATCATTGAAATGATGCAAAAACCAACGACAAAAGCAAACAAATTTTGGATAATCCTGTTCTAAACATTCCTGCACGAAAATAAATCGGCACGGATAGCTCTTGACACCATCTAGAACCGGTATCTGTTATAAATCTGGGTTTATTCTTATTATTCTACTACAACCATCCTTATTACATCTAAAGTATGTCATATACAACAAATATTATTACACCTAAAATATCATATATTACATGCCCTTCCTTCAGAATGTCCTATTCCAGGTATCGAAGAGGTTTTCTAACTTCCCTTCCGGATCTGGTCAATGGTGCTTCAATTCGCTCTTACGTACTGTTTTAGGTTTCCTTCTGTTGGTGTTGTCAGTTGCTCTTGCTGATTTGGAGTGTACTAATAGTTTCCTTATTTCTACATATAAGCCGTTCACGACGTTTTTGGGACAGAGTTGGCTATGATTTTTTCTTTTCATGTTGGACTAACTGATTCGATGATGTAGCAAATGCAAATTTTTTCTTCTGTCAGTGTCTGTTCGACATTTTCTTGCCATCACATTGCCAGCTTTATTATTTTAATATTCGTAGGAAAATAAATGATTTATCAAATGTGTAAAAATAATTTTTTTCTCTAACCACACGAATAAGACGCCATATTGTCGAATAATTTTGTATAAAAAGTAAGTCATTTCGGGATGTTCACCAATTACCTTGGCAACCGTACACTTTTCGATTCATATTTGCACTAGTACAAAAATGGTCGCAAGATAGGGTTTTACATGGTAAATTTTAAATAAAAAACAAACGCTTCGGCAATATTCGGCAATCGCCGTCGTTATTGTTTAATTTTCCCGTATAGTTTTTGTTTATTTGCGCCATGACAGTTCTACAATATAACCTACAATGTTTGATTCTAAATAATAAGTCATATTACCGAATTTATGAGTAGTTGGAGAAAAAGTAGTATGTTTCATTCCTGCAAAAAATGCGTTTTCGGGACGCGTAAGACTCGCCGGACTCCGCTGCGCGTCGTCCGGCGATCTGTCTTACTTGTCCCGAAATCATGCATTTTTTGTACTAATGAAACAAATAACTATTAATTTCCGCTAAAGGAAAAGTCAAAATGCTCAAAATAATTTTGTTACAACAAAAAATTTCCATTAAACGATGCTATTTTCAATTTAAAAAGAACAGACCTAATTTAAAAGAACGTGAGTCGATGTGGTGACTAGAGAATATCCGGCAACAATGTACCTATTCACAAAATATAACCTTAAACTGAAAACAACCTAACCTAACACAAAAAGTGTCAATTTCCATGAGGGAGTTTAGTTGCAACAGAGGTACTGCCAACAAAATTACTAGATGGTCATAGCCTCACCTGACCCAAAAAGATCGTGAAGGGCTTATATATTGAGTGATAGCCCACTAATATTAAGTAATCTGCTTTGTGTATATTGGCAAAATCAATTGCTACGTTTCGTCATGGCAACTCTGGTATTCTATGAGGGATTAGTGGTTGCTTGATATTGCTACAGGAATAGCTCATATATAAGCCGTTTACGATCTTTTTGGGTCAGGTGAGGCTATGACCATCTAGTAATTTTGTTGGCAGAACCTCTGTGGCAACTAAACTCCTAATGGAAATTGACACTTTTTGTGTTAGGTTAGGTTGTTTTCAGTTTAAGGTTATATTTTCTGAATACGTACATTGTTGCCGGATCTCTCTCTAGTCTCGACATCAACTCGTGTTCTTTTAGATCTGGTCTGTCCTTTTTAAATTGGAAGTAGCATCGTTTAATGGAAATTTTTTCTTGTAACAAAATTATATTGGTCATTTTGACTTTTCCTTTGGCGGAAATTAAAATTATTTTTACACACTTGATAAAGTATTTATTTTCTTACGAATATTAAAATAATAAATCTGGCAATGTGGTGGCAAGAAAATGTCGAACAGACACTGACAGAAAAACAAAGTTGCATCCGCTACCTACATCACCGAATCAGTTAGTCCAACATGAAAAGAAAAAATCATAGCCAACGCTGTCCCAAAAAGGTCGTGAACGGATTATATACGCTACAATTTAGTATAAATCTTTCAATATCGTTGTTAATATTTGGCTAGTATACTGATTGTTTTATTTTTACATGCGACTATGCCTTGATGTGCTACATGAAATTTCCTGATTACCTTTTCTCGCTTCTTTGGTGGAACCACTAATCAATGTCCTTTGTAGATAATTCCATCCTCCAGGCTTAGTTCACTTTGTTAATCTCAGTAGATTCTTAACTCTTTTACTACATCTACTCTGTTTCTTGGCCAACCTTAATAATAATAATAATAATAATAACAAAAATAAATGTCTTTATATTCAAATTATCAGCTATAATTTACCAAGGGCAGTGATAATCAACAGTAATGTATTAAGTGAATAGTGACTTGCCGATAATGCTGGCCAGATTGCACGACCGCTGGAATCCAGCGGATATTAATTGTTGTTAAATAAGATATTAGAAGTAGCATGGAGTATAAACAATTTATGAATTAAAGGAAATGCAGAAAAGAGATTTGAAATAAAACAAGTGTATTTAAATCTTTTTCTTCATTGAGGAATTGTGTTATGATACATGAGGAAAGATTAATTGATTACATTAATGAAATATTTCAAAAAAATAAATAAATTTGGAGAATTAGTTTAATTAAATCTTGAAAAGATGTTAAGGTTGATAAATCAATTGAAACATAAGAGAGGTAAGAAGTTCGTTAGGCATTAATTGAATATGTAAGGGTGTTGATTGCGGTCAAGGTATAAAAGAACAATTGCTTAATAATAATACTGTAATATTGTTATATTTAATTTTAGATAGAGTGTTATAATAATTGTAGCTAGTGGAAATCAAAATTTGTTTAAAACAGTAGTTACTAAAGAAACTCAATGAAAAATGTATCTGTAATTTTGCGAGGTGTGATTTATAATAAAAAAACTAGAAATTGCTGCCTAATTTGTATAATTATTTGGTAAAAATACAAATGGTATGGCTATACTAAAATCTACGAGGTAGTTATAATGAAATGAAATATTAATATTGAAAATACTGGGTAATCAACTGGAGAGATTATTTAAACTGTGAATTATAAGGAAGATATTGAAGTACTATTGAATTGGATTTATTGGTGAATGTAACATTTAAATACATCATTATTATAATTGACATTGGTGGTTATATTGGAACAAGAGATCTGTCATTTGGTTGGAGTGCAGAGTGTCATCTATGAAATAAACAAGATTAGATTTGGATAATTAAACTATTAAAACGTACCAGGAGTTGACTGGAACAATTGAGGGGCTTGAGTTTGACCAGTATTGGAACTTAGGAAGGATACGGTAGCCGGACAGCAGGGAAGCAGTATTTGGATAAAAGCAGTCAATAGGAGGGACCAGTTTTGGAGAACAGAGATCATCTTAGCTGTGAATTTTGGCTGGTTGCGTCGAGGTAAACTTATTCAACTAGTACGAGCTTTGGGAGAATACTACCAGACTTGGAACAGTTTAGAGAGGACTGCGTTGTACCGAAGATTCTAAGGAATAAATCAGATAAGAGCTGTTGCTGTTATAACTTGAAAACTTACCAGGAGTGGTTGGATTAGAAGTTCACATTGGATAGAGGGATTGCAACCGGAGTAATCAGGATCGTGAATTGGTTGACAGGATTGAGCAGTAGGTGTCAAGCAGGGTGACATTGGGATCAGTCAAGGCAGGAGCCACTGGTGTTTGGATTTGGAGCAGGATAGGCTTAATAAGTGACAAGGTTTGTTTTAGCAATTAATATTGAAACATTTTAAATAAAGATCAATTAGTGAAACAAGATAATACGAAGTGATAATTAAATTGATTTGAATTGATTAAGATGTGTGTAATTGTGAAAATGCAATTGTTAATACCTGGTTTGGTAAAGTTGAAAGTTGGATTTGAAGTTTAATGTAATTGCAAGTAAAACAAATTTTGAAAAATATAATTTTATTACGTCAATTAAGAGAACTAGATTTTGATGAACCCACCCTGAAAATAAGAGCTCTCGATTATAAAAAGTAATTATAGTTAGCTGAAGCAGTATTTGCAAATAAAAAGGACAAGCTTTAAGAAAAATTTATTACATGCTAAATGGGGATCAACATAAACGGAAAACAGTTAACACATCTGAGGTATGCAGATAACGTAGTTCTAATTGGACAAAATGAACAAGAAATAAGAGCAATGTTATCTCAATTAAATAAACGATCAAAACAAGTAGGCTTTAAAATAAATATGAAAAAATCCTAACTACAGAAGACATTGGCCCAATTACAATTGAAAACAAAGCATTAGAAACAGTAACATCATACTTATATATATCTCGGACATAACATAATGCTACAGCAAAGTAACCAAGATGCCAAAATTTGAAGAAGAATAAAACTGGCTTGGATAGCATTTGGGAGACTTTCTAATGTACTGCGCACCGAAACACTTTCCAGAAAACAAAAAGCACAAATCTTCAACATCTGCATATTACCTGTACTAACATACGGGTTCGAAACTATAACTTTTACCCACAAAATTATTGATAAACGAAGAAAAGCTCAACGAGCAATGGAAAGACGTATTTTAGAAGTGAAACTAAGAGTGCGAAAAACCAATGAATGGGTAAGACAACAAACAGGGGTGGAAGACGTTGTACAGTAACAAAACAAAAATGGAGATGGGCAGGACATATCATGAGAACAACGGATAACAGATGGACCAAAAGGGTATTAGAGTGGAGACCGAGGCAAGGAAGACGTAGTGTGGGCAGACCATCGACATATATGTCGATGGGGCAGACCACTACTCCGATGGGCCGATGACATCGCAAGAGTGGCTGGAAAATTATGGCAAAGGAAAACATCTGATAGAGAGGATTGGGGTATTAGAGGGGAGACCTATGTCCAAAACTGGATGGATGACGGTTGAACGAAGAGAGAGAAACAGCAATTCATAATATGAGTAATGTACGGTATAATGTGAGGGCAGCATATTTTAATCAAAACTATGTTTATTTGATCAGAGCCGATTGCTTTAGATGAAATATTCTGAATTATACTAGCAACTACACCAACGTCTACATTATGAAAATTAAACTTTACAGAAGTATTTATTTTATTGTTAGTAGTGTAATAATTATTTATATCATCGTTAGAAATATTTTGTTTAGGGATACTATTAATAAAATAATCGTTTACTTTATTCACACCAGACAACGCGAAAGGAATATTGACATTTTTCGGTGAGACTATATTTAAAATTTTAAGCTTATTCCATAATTCCTTTCCCGAAAAATTATTTGCAATGAAGTTGTAAAAAGCTTGTTTTTATTTTTTAATAGCAATATTTGTAAGGTTTCTTATAGATTTGTAATATTCCTAGTGTTGAAGTTTTTTCGACCTGCGATATCTAGCTTTAGCTTTACCCTTTAATGACATTAAAATTTTAACATTATCAGTTAACCAAGGGGCGTCACATTTATTAATTTTACTCTGTTTAAGTGGTGCATACCGTTAACATTTTTTTATAATGTTGGATTTAGAAATAATACTTTATCGTAAACAGATTTTCACGTTTAAGAGTTCCCTGAACCCAAAAAACATGTTTTTGTTCATAGGACTGTCTGTCAGTCAGTCTGTGTGTGTGTCTGTGTGTGAACAAAATACCTCAAAAACGAAAACAGGTATGACGTTGAAACTTCATATATAAGTTTTGTGTACTATCTAGATGGGAAAACAAGCTTTTGAAGAAAATCGCATAACTGGAAGTATGGTGTTTACAAAAACGGCTCTAACAATTTATTTCAAACGGAACATATTTATTACATTTTTAGTGTGTATTGATGTAAGATAGGTGATTTTCCAGTTGAATACCTCTAAAATGTTTTTTTTCATTAACTTCAACTTACTTACAAATACCGTATGCTTACTAAACTTGAATCAAATAGGGTATAAAGCAATAAAATTAAAATCCCTAAATCCAACGTTTGGGGTTAGAACTGAGTATTTTTTTATAAAACGGTGGGTTGGGGCACTATGAGAAAAATATGCAGGGAGCAGTATGAGACAACTAACATTATAATTGTCTCAGTGTACCCTATTGTTAAATGACTACAAATTCTATATGAATTCTTTGAGTTGTTTTGAATGTAATTCTTTTTCTTTTCATCTTAGACAATGGCACGAAATCGAAAAAGAAAGACAGCCATAGGGTCATTTTCAAAGGGTATTATGAGAGAAGCAGTAGAATTAGTGGCCAATGGTCAATACAGCATCTGACAAGCTGCCATTTATAAAGGGCTTGCTTACCAGACATGGGCAAGATATGTTAAAAAAATGCGTAATAATTAATAATCCTGGCGTATAAATTAAAATGTGTCCAAATTATGCTTGTCGTAAAATAATGACTGACGATAAAGAGTATATTTTTGAAAATTATCTATTGACTTGTTCTAAGATGAATTATTATGCACTAATTATAACCAACTGTCGTCGTCTAGCATACGAAACAGCAATAAGAAATGAAATTGCTGTACCAGCAAAATGGCGAGAGACACAATGTGCCGGTGTAGAACGGACGAGAGGCTTCTTGAAAGGACATTCTGCATTAAGTATTCGCCAACCTGGCGGTTGTAGTTTGTCCCGTTCTACATCGTTTAATCGTTACAACGTTAATTTTTTTTTAACAAACTGGAGGATGCTTTGAGTAGAAACGAAGCCTTTGCAGGTGGTTCCCATCTTTGGAATCTCGACGAAACCGAAACTACAACGGTACAAAAACCAAAGAATGTGATGGCATGTAGAGGGGTCAAGCAAATTAGCGAAGTCACTAGTGGTAAAAGAGGTACGTTAGGACTACCTGTTGTTTTCTAAATGCATCTGGCAACGCAATTCCACCAGCTATGGTCTTTCCACGCAAGTAATTATTATAAACCTTATATAATCTCTGAAACTTCTTTGTGGCGCCACAGTAGTACTTGACACAACCACATACAACGAAAAACTTTTAACACTAATTAGTGAGGGACAATACACTAAACTAAATAAAGATCCAACACATACAATAGAAACAAAAATATACAGAACACTTTACAAACACAGAGAACAATTTACAGATTTTGTAAGACGTACACTAACACCACACTACAGTAAACCACCACATTTTGATGGATTACCAAAGATACACAAACCAAATGAACCACTTAGGCCAATAGTTAGTTCTATAGGTTCTCCTTGTCACAGTTTAGCTAAATATATACTTAAAATACTGACTCCTATATCAGGAAATACAGACACGTATATAAAGAACACGCCACATTTCCTTGAAAAACTTAAAGATGCAAACATAAATACACAGCACTTAATGGTTAGTTTCGATGTAGTTAGTCTCTTCACTAATGTTCCAGTAGACAAAACACTCAACATCATTAAACATAGGCTACAAAACGATAACACATTACATACACGAACAACATTAAACGTTGGTACCATTATGGAACTTGTAACACTATACATTAAAACGACATACTTTCAACTAAACAATGAATTTTACCAACAAGATTTCGGGATGGCAAGGGGTTCACCTTTATCTCCCATTGTTAGTAACATTTTTATGGAAGACTTTAAACAACAACATGTCTACACATACACCAACAAACCAGTAGTTTGGTGGAGGTATGTCGATGATGTTTTTGCAATTTGGCCTCATGATATGGATGAGGTGGACACATTTCTTGAACATATCAACAGTAAAGAAACCTCCATCAAATTCACATTAGAAACAGAGAAAAACAATCAGTTACCCTTTCTTGATACACTAATCACACGCACAATAAATACTTTTGAAATATCAGTATACCGTAAGAAAACCAATACTAATAGGTACTTACATTTTAATTCCAACCATCACAAAAACATAAAGACAGGCGTTGTAAAAAGTCTCTACGACAGAGCCAAAGTTGTTTGCTCTAATGATAACATTTTCAAAAAAGAGAAAGAATTTATTATTAATGTTTTACACGATAATGGCTATCCAGAGACTCTTGTTCGGAACATTTTCAATACACGAAGCAATGCCACACACATACAAAGGAATGACATTCAAAAATATAATACTTTAACTATACCATATATTCCAGGCATATCTGACAAAATTAGACGAATTGGAAATAGATTCAATGTTAGGACGGTATTCAAAACTAAACCGTTCAACGAAGAACAACATTTAAGGAATTGTATATATAGTATTCCCTGTGAATGCGGGAAATATTATATCGGTGAAACATCCAGACCTTTAGCAGTTAGAGTTAAAGAACATAAAAATATATGAAAACGTATCAGTTCAATAAGTCTAAGCTGGCAGAACATGCTTGGGATGAAAACCATAAAATACAATGGCACAACACAAAGATCTTGTCTAAAGAATCGATGTCAACTAGGCGAAAAATTAAGGAAACGGCATATATTTTACTTAACGAAGAAAAATGAGTGTCGTCTTTCTCAATATTTTTAGACAATAGTTGGGTATCGATTTTTAAAGATGAGATCAAGTAGGTTTAGATATCAACAAACGTCAATGTCAAACAATTCATTGGAGGTTGGTCGTTTTTCCTTCCAGTGAAAAAAGCTAAGTTCTGGTTCGTTTTAATTGTTATTCGTTGATAACGAGGGCAGATTGTCCCTCGAAACGTTCGTTCTTAATATTTTCGTTATTTAATATTTTTAATTTGCAGAGTGGCGAAATACCCAAATAAGAATATGAATTATAAACCTTATATGCTACATAGTGCATATCCTGGAACACTTGGATTAGCCAACCCCTCAGGCTAGATGAATGCTGCACTTTTTATAGATGTCATGAGTAAAGTTGATATTATATAGCAAATGCATATTTTCTATAATTGATATGCCGGCGAAACTTTTTGCATATGTATACTAATTATGTGAAAACAAATCATTTACGCCAAGTTTCATTTTGCATATTTTGCATATTTATATCTTTTTGGGCATACTTTCTAGATTTTGCGTATTTGGTTATATTTAGCAATAATTTTTATAATTTATGAATTTTTTGAGATTTTTTTTCTAAAATTTACTATTTCATTATAGATATTAATAATGCAAGTTTAATTATGAGCATCTTAACGAAATGCATTTGATTGCCAAACCGAACCGCCATAATCAAACGTGTATTGTTCAATATTTTATCTTCATCAATAAATTCTAGTTCAATGTATTTTTTATATGAAAAGAGTGCGGTAATATCCATTACCTCACTCGGTGCGGTAATGAAGCTCTTAACTATACTAAAATGAATTTGGTTAATAGTCAATGAAGATAGAATATATTAATACAATTTTTGGGTGTGGCAGATATATACTTTCACTTTCTGCTGCTGGAGTGCAATGCGGGCATTGAAATAAGCAGAAAGGGAAAGGCCCTGTTAAAATCCGTGACTATATAAACATGGACTACCAGCAACCCCCCCTTTTCCCATAGAAGCAATGCATAAGGAATCAGCCAATATAGAATCCATTTCAAGAGTCGAACTTCGAGTGTTGGGTGAATAATAGTCTGGCGGGGTTAGGGGAAATCTCATTTTTATTTTGGCTTACAACGTGAAGTTGGCGTTGGCAGTCCATGTTTCAAAGGTTAAAATGAATAAAAATTAGAAAAATAAATATATTCATACAAAATAATTAAAAGTTTTTACGTTATTTAGAATACTTACATTTATTTAAAAAAATATTAAGAGCATATTATGTGCATATTTTGTAACTTTAGGTGCATATAGTCAACAAAATTTATACATATACAGTGTGTCCCCGGATGGACCTAACTATACTTGCAAACTTCCTTATTTTGCATTTTAGGAAGAACAGTCATTCTTTATAAAAAGTTTTGCTTTATCTAGCAAGTCCGTAGCCACTATCAAAATTTCGAAATAACATACAGGGTGGTTAGAAAACGAGACAACGTGAAATTTGGTTAAGAATAAAGTACCCTTTATTTGAAAGGAAAGCATAAGTATCACTGGGAAAAGATGTTTGAAATTTCAACAGAAGCTCACATATCTAATCTGAACGTTGTATCTCAAAGTTGATTTTTAAATTTTTTATTGAAAGAAGTATGTAATAGTGAAATTTATGCTAGTATAAATGTTGATAAAAAAATAAACTTTGAGATACAACGTTCACATTAGATATGTGAGCTTCTATTGAAATTTCAAACATCTTTTTCCAGTGATACTTATGCTTTCCTTTCAAATAAAGGGTACTTTATTCTAAACAAAATTTAACGTTGTCTCGTTTTCTAACCACCCTGTATGTTATTTCGAAGTTTTGATAGTGGCTGCGGACTTCTTAGATGAAGCAAAACTTTCTATGCAGAATGACTGTTCTTTCTAAAATGCAAAATAAGGAAGTTTACAAGTATAGTTAGGTCCATCCGGGGACACACTGTATATGCGCATAATTTGTACATTTGAGTGCATATAATTATCAGCTTTAGTCATGAGGCACTTTATAAAATATACTAAATCGTCCAAAGAAAATCTTGTTCTGTTGGTCTATGATAATCATGAAAATAATTTCTCTGTGGAATGCCTAGAATTAGCAAAAGCTAATGGGATAACTATTTTGACTTTTCCACCTCATTGTAGCAATAAGCTACAACCCTTTGATGTTTCAGTTTATTCTCCGTTTAAAGCATATTACAACGTTGCCGTTGACTCATGGCTTTTGAACCATCCCGGAGTGCCTATGACCATTTATGACATTCCGCAATGTGTCAATATAGCATTACAACGTGCTATGACCCCTGCTAATATTTTATCCGGATTCTGGAAAACTGGCATGTTCCTCTTCAACAGAAACGTGTTCTCAGATGACGATTTCTTGCCAAGTAGCGTAACCGATCGGCCTAATTCTGTAGTTCCTTCAACAACACCTAGCTCAATCTCATTTTCAATTTTGTCCACTTTGTGAACAAATTTCCGATACAACCGAAAATCAAGCACCAAACACATTTGTAAGTCCCCAAGATTTTCGAGGCTACTCGAAAGCAAGCGAAAGAAAAAAAATTTTTTTCCCGTTGCTGATCATGTAAGTTAGTGATACAGCCTTAGTAACAAAACGTGTAAGTCGGTGATTATATTTGTTTGCTGATTTTTCTTAACAACGGAACTTATAGCTATTAACATATCTAGGAATGTTATGAGTATCATAACTGCCGCAGATGTTTTGAAATCCGAGCTTGTAGAGCGAGGATTTTAAAACTTCTAAGGCAGTTATGATTCATAACATCCGTGATTTGTTCAATAGTTTATCGGTTGCTATATGGTTATGGTTGCCATGTAGGGTAATATTCTTTAACCCTACAGATAAGTTATGACCTAGTTACCAGCCTACTTTTGTATATGTAAACAAAGGCTTAATATCCGGAAACCGATAAATATTATTATTAAGTTCCTAGGATAATAAAATTAGCAAAGCAAGATGCAGATTTAGACGTTTTGTTGCAAGTGTTTATATGACATGTGACACTCACAGGTAACACGACTCACGAAAACTAATCCTGGTGACAGGTGCAGGCAACAAGCCGCGACTTCGTCTTGGCTTGTACTTGCCTACCTCAAATGTTAATAGGGCCTTACATTCCTTGTTACTTAAATAGCCATTTGTAGAAAAATGATGTTGCAGTACAAGTTACTGTTCAATGCGGTGAGACAAAACAGTTACAGGGAGAAACTGCATTACTGCTAAGAAAGAATGAAATAATTAATGAGAAACTTCAAAATTTACAGTTTTTTTATGTTACATAAATGTTCAAGAAGATGCAAACAATAATAACCCTAGGGCTATATTCGTTTTAGATCAAATACACAATTATGGTCTTAAGTCTCCAAGATGGCCAGAAATGACTATACGAATGTGAGTTGCTTGGAGGTTCTCCTCTCCCAAAAGCTACGAATTAGGCAGACCATAATTGATTCGAGCTCCTTGCAAAAATTTGTAGCTTGTCTTGATCAACAAAGATTATTAGCTGAGGCAAATAAACTCAAAAAACCCAAAAGAACGATTTGTATCTATTATCGTGGATGAAATGACCATTGTGAGCTGTCAATTATAATGTCTTCTTCTTGAGTAGCCTCTCTTCGGCCACTCCTTGACATAGGTCTCTCCACATGTTTTCCAGTCACATCTATTCAGTGCCAACTGATGCCAGTTTCTGCCAAGCGTTTCCTTTATATCATCTATCCATCGTCTACGTGGACACCTCACGCCCCCCTTGTGTGTTCGCGGTCTCCGCTGCACGATGTGTTTAGTCCACCTATCGTTTCCTTGTCTTGCTATGTGCCCCACCCACTTCAATTTCAAATTCGCAATTCGTTGTATTACATCCTCTACGTTCATTCTTCTTCGTTTCGTATGTGGTCACGTAAGCTTACTCCTAACAGTCCTAACATAGCCCTTTCGATCTCTTTCTGTGTTGTTGTCAGATAATTAGGTCATCACAATCTCCTAAAATTCTAATGTATTTGTACGAAATAATAATATGTCACTAAATCGATTTTTTAGGGCTTCATTTCGTGACATTTCAATTGCTTCTTTTAATTTCAGACCGACAGAGTTTCTTTTCACGGCAATTAATAGATTTCTTCTCTTTCCTTCTTCTCGACAGAAAAAAACATTTATTTTTGAAACTCGCAGGGGTTTTTGATATTGTGCAACCTACATTATTATCTTCATCAGCGGAACTAGAACAAGAAGGATTATTCGTTTCCTGTTCAATTTAATCTCTCACTTCGCTTCATTTTGATTTTATGATTACACTTCTTGTAGCAATATGTATGCCATTGTGCGTTTTCTTTTACCAATTGTTCAACCATCACATTTCTTAATCAATTATCAATTAACACGTGTTCACTATCATTCCATTCTGCTCTCTTTCTAATACACTCTAACACTTTATCATAGTTTATAGGTTTAACCAATGCTGACTTCCTATATTGGCATAAATACACAGCTCATAATTAGTCTGCAGCCTTGCCTTTTTTGCAGATGGAGGCAGATATACTTGGAGACTAATTTGTGGTGGAGTAGACATTGCGTCCAAAGTTAATTTTAAACTATTGAAAGTATTAAACTGCCCGGATTGCGATTATCAATCCGTTTTTATCTGAAACAAAACACCTAAACGGTGAAAGATATTGATAAATTCCTAAGCACCTTTTTTATAGAAAATTTCCTTGTAAATAAAAAACATTCAGTACAAAATATTGATAGTGTGGCCTTATCACGAGTTATAATCGAGAACTTCAGATGATATCTGGGGTGACCGCCATCTTGAATATATGACAGCATATAGGTCGTCTGCCACAAATTCAAGCAAATCACCTGGTAAGGTATGATTATGGAGGGCATAAGGAATGTATTAAAATTGGTCTCACAATTTCATTATCAAATTTCCCACGGGATGTGTTATGCCCCCCGACTATTAATATAAGTCGCCATTTCTTCGAATTTAAATTCGTAATTTGCAGTCCCTGAAGTTCCTGATGCACCAACTTCACTTAAACTGAAGTAAATACTACTGACTATTCCCCTCAGATAATATAAACCAATCCCATCAATCAATTTTCAAAATTTGAACCAATCAGAGTCGAATACAGCGAATATTCTGCACTAGTGCAATACCCGGGTATTTGCACAAGTGCAACATCGAGTATTTGCAGGAAGAAGAGCAAACCAGCTAGATACACAAGAAATTTCAGAAAGAAAACTGAAAACTCTTTAAAAATGAATAGTGTGGTATACATAGGATGACATTTCTTCGAGGAATAGTCTTGCAATATTCCCCGCGTGCATTCTGTATAATTCGAGTATTTCTCTCGAACGCTTCGCGTTCTCGAAAAATACTCGAATATACAGAATGCACTAGGGATATAACTACTGAATATCCTCTTTTTTTTCGAAACATGTCGCCTTTTTAATAAATGTACGTGGAGAAGACTACTGCGTTTTATTGCTTCTAATTAAGACACCTCCACTATCAGCATGATGGATCACCTCCCTGTTTTTTTGAGATGCTATGAAATAATGGAGTAGATACTTCTGGGGCGAAGTACCTTCTTCTATGTGTAGCGTACATAGTAGTAAATACTACTTGAGTGCAGTAAATGCTTCTTTGGTGTAGTAGAGACTCCACATCCGAAGGAGATACTTGAAGCATTAGCATGCACTACTGCTCTATAAAGTATTTACTACGTAGCATTTTCTTTCATATACAAATACATACTCTACTTGAGAAGAACATACTACATGGCATAGCTAAACAGGAGTACCTACTATTAAATCGAAGTGTCTATTACTCCTTTACCACTTCTCACTGCTCTGACTAGCAGTCGCGCTCGTTTCTGTAGTCCAACAGGTGCTGCACGCGAAAAACACATGTACATTTTTGATATGTGACCAATGCCTGACTAAATTCCTAAAAACACTTCCATTTTCTGAGTAAGTGACAAGGCTCCACCTCTTGTTTCTACGGCATCATCAAGGAAGTAATTTACGAGCTAGTCAACATATTCTCTGTTGAAAAACACCAAATTATGAAAGTAACCTGGTATATAATTAACGGCACAATTTATAATAAATACCTGAATAATTTACGGTATATATCGTCTTTGTATCTTCTTCTCTGGGCCCTAGGACCCACAGTCATAAAAGCCGCCATTTCTTCGAATTTAAATTCGAAATTTGAGGTCTCTGAAGTTCCACATACACCAACTTCACTTAAACTGAAGTAAATACTACTAAACTTTCCTATTTTTGAAGATGCTATCAAATAATGGAGTAGATACTTCGTTGGTGTAGTAGACACTCCACATGCGAAGTAGATACTAGAAGCATTAGTATGTACTACTTTTTACTTCCTTTTACTATAAAGAAAGTATTGGATTCACCCCAAAAATTCGAAATTGAGTTTTCAACGGATCTTCACGTTTAGAGTCCCCTGATCCCAAAAAACATATTTTTTTTCATTGGTCTGTCTGTCTGTGTGTCTGTCTGCCTGTGAACAGAATATCTCAAAAACGAAAAGAGGTATGGCGTTGAAACTTCATATATAAGTTTTGTGTACTATGTAGATGAGACAGCAAGCTTTTGAAGAAAATCGCATAAGCGGAAGTAGGTGTTTACTCTTGCGATTTTTCAGTTTTTTTCGATTTTTTCAAAAACGGCTCTAACGATTTTTTTTAAACTTTACATTTTTTTTACATTTTTAATGTGTATTGATGTGAGATAGGTGATTTTCCAGTTGAATACTTCTAAAGTGGGTTTCTTTTGTTTTTTTTTCTATTTTTTTTATTAACTCCTATTTTAAATAAAACACCCGGTATATTATTACATTTTTGAATTCACCTTAAAATTCTAGAGAAAATTTGTCTCTTTAACTAACACTCGATTTTGTACCGTTTTTGTAGAATTTGTAATTTTTGAAAATTTTTAACAAATGGTTAAAAATTAAAAATTAAATTTTTGACTGATTATAAGATCACTGTAAAAGGAAGTTGTGTGAGTGTATCACACCAGATTTTTATACATTGAACATTTGTAGAAAAATCGACAAACTGAGAATCACATTATTACCCGCATGCGCCTAAGCACCAGTTGGCTATATCGGTAGTCATGATGGGGCTCTAAAATACCAATTTTGTTCAAGATTTAAGTTACGGTAGAGGTACATGCTGTAGAATATTGCATCCTTACCGATTTATTTTCGTGCAGGAATTTTTAGAACAGGATTATCCAAAATTAGTTTAATTTTGGATAATTACAATGATTAACAGATAAGAACTTTTTTGCACTACTAGTCTCAGAACGCACCGTTATTGGACTATCTTTAGGTCGTGAAGTTGATTTTCTCCACCAAGGGAGAGAAAGTAAAATAAACAATTTTCACCGTGGTAACTAATAAATTGCTAAGTTACCAAATATGACTATTTTAATTTTGACGTTTTAAAGAGCTCTATTGTCAGGTTGACAGTTAAAATATTTTCGAAATTTGTTGGGAATTTAGGTATTAAGCCGTTTGGTAGTGCAAAAAATAGTATATACACCGCGGTAGCGAATCGTCTTATAACCTTCGCGCTTTAGATACTTCGCGCTGCGCGCTCAGTATCTAATATGCGCTCAGGTTATAATACTGCGCTTCGCTACCTTGATGTATAATATACTATTTTCAACTACCTGCATCGTAAGCATCACATTAACATCAAAATTAGATGACAGTGGGGTGCCTTATGTTAATTTGACGTATTTGTCTAAATGGAATATTTCCTGTGCCTTTTCCCACTGCAACTACTGCTACCGATTAAATTTCGACTTATGCTCATGCTTTTGCATGTACTCCTTCTTCTGACTGTGATGTTTACGACCGCGGTTTTCGTATCTGCTGGCTTTCCGCTTTCGCTTGAACTTGGGAGCGGAACAGGCTTGCTTTTCACATAGACGGCTCCTTATTCTGTTAATCCATTTTCCTTCTGATTTTCACCTGCTGCTTATCTATCTCAAGGCAAATATTAATTAAATGTTCTGAATATTAATTCGCATTTAAAGTGCCAGTATTTCCAAATGCCCAATCACTTTGTTTAGGGTTGCCATAGGGCCCTTGACTTAAATCGGGTGCTCGGTAGAAGAAAGCGAGAAAACAGGCGTTTTCGTCACGTAAAATCGGGACCAAATATAGTAAAGAAATATATGCTTATATATTTTTATTTTATCCTATTATGTTATCATGACAATAACCTCTTAGCAACGAGTTGCGTTAAGATGCATTTAACAGCACTAGTGTTGTTAAGAAAAATAACATAATGATGCTTTATTAGCATTTAATCACATGTTGACAGCACTGAAGTGTATTGTCAGTCTATGTCAAATTCGATGTTAGTAGGTTAGGTTTTGTTTGTTATTTGACACAAACTGACGCAAAACTTAACCTGAACATTTCAAATTTAACATAACCTGACAGTGCTACCAACAATACAATATTGAGTTTTTATCTTATTAGTGATACCACCACTCGCTGTTGTAAGTGTCATTAATAACCATTTTTCCTATTTTTAAAAAGATTAGTATTTTAGGATAAAATAAACCGTGTTACGATATGCGTAACGTTATCTGCTTTCTACATTACTCACTCCTGACGTCGCTCGTTCATTCAAACTATTCTCTTGTAATGTAAAAAGCTTGATAACGTTACTTGCACCGTAAATTACTATTATCTTACAGTAGCGCCAATTACCATACATTATACAACTGTTTTCAGTGACTAAAATGAAGTTTTATTCACAAGTGAGTTTTTATTATTTATACTACTGCATTGTTGGTAGCACTGTCAAGCTATGTCAAATTCGTAATAATCAGGTTACGTTTTGCGTCAGCCTGTGTAAAATAACAAACAAAACCTAACCTACGAACCTCGAATTTGACATTGACTGACAATACACTTCAGTACTGCCAATACACTTCAATACTGTCAAACATATATCACAAATCACAGGCGACTAATTATAAATTTATTTCGCGACATATTCTGACTGCCCAAACTATTTAGGCACAAGAATTGCTACTGTAAGATAAAACGTCGTATATCACACGTGAGCGAAATGCCATTATAAGCTCGTGAGAAATTGTATCGCTCGTGCTGGGGCACTCGCGATTCAAAATTTTCACTAGCAAATAATGATGCATTTCTCTCACTTATAATATAATCTACTATTATTATTGTTATTTTTGTAACTAACTTAGCTATTAAATAAAATAATAAAAGTTACCTAATTTAGGTATTGTATTATTTGTACCAATCGTATTTTGCCTCTTAATGGCGGCCGATTCGAGCGACCAATAAAAAAGAATACACTCTATTGTCGCCACTGTCTCATATAAAGTCACTGTACATACAACTAGAGTTTATGTACCAAAAGTTGAGCCATTGGATCCACAAATCAAGGACCATGTGATGTAGCAAAGATATATTTCATTTGTTTTAGTTGAAAGAAGTATGCACCAAGTTTAAAATTGGCAAAAATCAGGTACTCCATGGTTTGTGGATCCAAAACCAGTCACCCTACATGTCCCAACTCTTTTATATACAGGTACTCTATCTACAACTACAGTGACTTTATATTACGCAGTAGCGACAATAGAGTGTGATTTTTTTAATGGTCGCTCGAATCCACCGCCATTAAGAGGCAACATTTGTTGACGCTTTTGTTTGTTTATACCAAATCGAGGTTAGCAGGTTCGGTTTTGCGTCAGTTTATGTCAAATTCGAGGTTAGCAGGTTAGATTTTGCGTCAGTTTGTGTCAAAACCAGTGCCACCAACATATTATTTATACGTAATGTAACCATGACTATTCAAAAACGTTCAATTTATGAAAGTTAGTAGGCCATTGGCCGCCATTTTGTGGCAAGTTGTGCCTATTGTCGCCACTGTTTCTATCAAAGCACTGTATCTACAACCAGAGCCAGTAGATATAGAGAGTACCGCCATTCTTTGATCCGTGAAAATGCCGCTATCGCCGCCATTTTTGTTCCCATCAGCAATAACTGATTGAGTTATGTCTAAAATTTTACTCGAAATTGGCAAGAATGTAAGTTTATGTCAAATTCGAGGTTAGCAGGTTATGTTTTGCGTCGCTTTGTGTCAAAACTGACGCAAAACCTAACCTGCTAACCTCGAATTTGACATAGACTTACAGTCTTGCCAATTTTAAGTAAAGTTTTGCATTTCCAACAAACGTCACGTTGAAGTAATTGTGCTACAAACCTCAAAGTGACGCCTATGTCAGAGGAATAAACATGGCGGACGTGGCGGTACTCTCCTACATACACTGGCTCTGTCTACAACTAGAGATCCTGTATATAGGTTACTAAACTATAGTAAACTATATACAGGATCTCTATCTACAACTAAGGTCACTAAATCACGTTAGCTACGCTAACACAGGTAGGGAAACTCGGCGTTATTTATGTCAAACCAAACTCGTTTTTGTCAGTGGCATACTCAATCAGTTTATAGGTTATAACAGAAATAAATTGAAGTTTGTGTACCTAACGTGAACGCAATAAATAACTATTACATAAAGAATTATTTGTAAAAGTTTTCCACCTGTTCGACTTTGAGAACGGACCTCAGTTTTTGTTAATCAACGCAGGCGACGGAACGGACACCCGGTATATAACAGCAATGAGATAACATGAATAACAAAATAGAATGCTTGAGTAAGACAGAGATGGCCATACGAAAAAATTATTTTAGTAAGCATGGTTAGTTGACAAATGTCATAATTAAATTAAGCGTCACGCCTTCTCGAATATTTGCTACTATGTTTATCTCTTTCTTACTCAAGCAATACGAGTTATTTTCTTGTTCATGTTATCTCATTGCTGTTATACAGTGAAAATTCATGAACTGCGAACACGAGTAAATCAAGGCGACTTTACGATTGCCTAAAAATACGCCAAGACCGATGAACTAAGGTCTAAGGTACTCTGATATTAATCCACGGGTCGTCTGCGTTGATTGTTTAAGTAATTGTTCAACGCAGACGCATAGTGTAATTCTTTTAAATTAATTATTATAACACAGATATAATGTATGAGGTACTGTTATTCTGTGATTAATTCAAGTGATAAATTCAGAGTTGAAAAACAGGATTTTTAGAGATTAACAGTACAGTAAAAGAAGGTAGTTCTTAAAGTAAAACGCATTCTGAAGAAAGAAATAATTTCTTCCGAACAAACTAACTCAGTAAAAAAAAGATGCAAACAAAAATAAAACTATTTTTATTTCAAACAACAAAATTCAAGAAGTTTAAATTAGCTCTTGTTCAAAGAGCCTGCCTTCTTGCGCTAAACAATATCCTAAGCGATCATAAAAACGTATTAGTGCTAGTACTCTGAACAACCCTTTTAATTTTTAAACGCAGTTCTTCAAATCGTTAGTTGTAGTGAAAACGACTTATCAGAGGAAGTTTTAGGCATATCTGTCACAGTTTCACAAAATTCCATACTTCTGAAATGGCCAACGGGAAGAATGTCGCAGCTAAATCTACTAGTTCTGCAATTTATTTAAATAAATAGTCTGGATAGTCATTAGCGGTTTCCTGAACCGTTGGACCCTGATAATACCATTTTACAATTTGCACTGATCCGTTGCTTCGTAGTTATAGATTTTAAGATAGAAATGACAGCAGATATTATCTACTGACAAAATACGCGAACTGTCAAAGTTAAATTCTCGGCACTTGTAAATTCGGCATGCACAAATGCCGAGAATTTAACTTTGACAGTTCGCGTATTTTGTCAGTAGATAATATCTGCTGTCATTTCTATCTTAAAATCGATAACTACGAAGCAACGGATCAGTGCAAATTGTAAAATGCTATTATCAGGGTCCAACGGTCCGGGAAATTCAAAATTCTTTCACAACATTTGAAAATAAGCGTTCTTTATCGTTATCAACGTTACATGGAGTTATTTCAAATTTTGAAAACTTTGGATGTGTTTCTCTCCAAAAGCACAAAAGCCCTAATGTTCCCAATGAAGACAGGTATTTAAAAGAGATTTGTATCGAGAGAACCAAAAAAACCTGTTCCTCAGCGGGCTGTGGAAATTCAACGTACGAATAATATGTTGGTGACACTGTACGTCAATGTCAAATTCGACGTTATCAGGTTAGGTTTTCCGTCAGTTATGACACAAAATGACGCAAATCCTAACCTGCTAACCTCGAATTTGACATTGACGTACAGTATCACCAACATATTATTCGTACGTTGACTTTCCACAGCCCGCTGAGGAACAGTTTTTTTTGGATCTCTCGATATTACCGCTAATGACTATCCAGACTATTTATTTAAATAGAACACACGGTATATCATTACATTTTTTAATTCGGTTTAAAATTTTAGAGAAAATTTGTCTCCTCAACTAACGCTCTATTTTGTACCATTTTTGTAGAATTTATAATTTTTGAAAATTTTTGACAAATGCTTAAAAATGACTAATTATAAAATCACTGTAAAAGGAAGTTGTGTGAGTGCATCACACCAGATTTTTATTAATAAAAGACGTAGTTTGCTAAAAATAAATTCTAATTTAGAAAAAGCAAAGAACGCTTATTTTGTTATGACATTTACAAATTGCTTAATTCTGCCATGTAACTAATCTTTTTTGTTTTATCTACCGGTAATTTATTTTGCTCATTTCATTGGTTTTTAATATTTAAATTTTTGAGACCATTGTTCTCGATTTTTTCAGATGTAACATATTGAAAATTTTATATCATTGAAAACAAAATAAGAAGTACTACCAAAATCAATAATAAAAAATATAGGTTGTTATTTAAACAAAAAGTCGATGACGTCATAACATGAAAAACAAATTACATAAGAAACTGGAAATCAGCTGATAATATTCCCTATGGTCAAAATCGCTAGACCCCTTCGAGATTTTTTCATAAAAATGAGTATCAACGAAGTTAATGAATTTATTAGTTATTTTATTTCCACACTGTATAGAGAGAGAGAGAGAGAGAGAACGACGCATCAAGTGGTTTGGGTTAATAACGTCTGGTGCGATTTAGTAGGAGATTGGTTGGTAGGGCCTTATTTTTATGATAGCGCTTTGAATTCTACAGAGTATATCTTGATTTTTTAAATAATGAGTTATTTACAATTTGTACTTTCGGTTGGAGGGATCGACAGTCCATACTTAATCCTTTGATTTTCTATCTACATTTTTGGAGTTGGTGGAGTTTTGGCTATCTACTGTGCCTCTTCTTTTTTACTTCCTTTTACAATAAAGGAAGTATTGGATTCACCCCAAAAATTCGAAATTTAGTTTTCAACAGATCTTCACGTTTTAGAGTCCCCTGAATCCAAAAAACATATTTTTTTTCATTGGTCTGTCTGTCTGTGTGTCTGTCTGTCTGTGAACAGAATATCACAAAAACGAAAAGAGGTATGGCGTTGAAACTTCATATATAAGTTTTGTGTACTATGTAGATGAGACAGCAAGCTTTTGAAAAAAATCGCATAACCGGAAGTAGGTGTTTACTCTTGTGATTTCTCAGTTTTTTTCGATTTTTTTAAAAACGGCTCTAATGATTATTTTTAAACTTTACATTTTTATTAAATTTTTAATGTGTATTGATGTGAGATAGGTGATTTTCCAGTTAAATACTTCTAAAATGGGTTTCTTTTGTTTTTTTTTTCATTTTTGTTATTAACTCTTATTTTAAATAGAACACACGGTATATTATTCTTCTTCTTCTTCCTCTTTTTGTAAGGCGAAACGCCTGTTTATTCTGGGTTGCATTCCTCTGTTTGTGTCTTTAACTTTACTGGTCTTGTGATACTGACTGCCAGCTATCGCGCCATCTCTTTGAGGGTCTTCCTGGTGGTCGTGTTCCTCTTGGCTTTTCATTGCGTGCTATTTTGACTAGCCGATTGTCTGCCATCCTGTTTACATGTTCGTTCCACTCGCGCCTTCTTGCTCGTACCCATCGTGCCACGTCTCCCACTTTGCATTTTTCTCTTATGTATGTGTTTCTTTGTCTGTCCCATAGTGTATGACCGGCTATTGGTCTTAAAGCGCTCATTTCAGTTGTTCTCATCTGTCTTTTAGTTACAGTGGTGTCAGCTCTGGTCTCGGCTGCATATGTTAGCACTGGCCTGACACAGGTCTTATATACTCTGGCTTTACATTCTGTAGTGAGGTGTTTGTTCTTCCATATAACTTGTTTTAGATGACCCGAGATGGTGGCTGCTTTATTTATCTGTTTCCTCACTTCGTTTTTAAGGTTTCCACAACTTGAAATTTCTGTTCCTAGGTAATTAAAGGTCATTACCTGTTCTATTGATATGTTGTCCATTGCCAATTTGCAGCGTAATGGTTCTTTTGAGATGGTCATTGATTTTGTTTTTGTTATGGAGATTGACATGTTATATGTTTCGGCAGCAATTTTGAATGTATGGAGAAGTCTTTGTAAGTCATTTTCAGACTCCGCTATTAAAACTGCGTCATCCGCATAGCATAAGATATTTATAAGGTTGTTTCCAAGTTTGTAGCCAAGATCACGTGTTTTCACGGCTTCTATTATCTTGTCCATGATGAGATTGAACAGTAGTGGGCTTAGACTATCTCCTTGACGAATTCCCGTGTTTGTTTTTATTTCTTTTGTGAGTTGTTTGTCGACCCTTATTTTTGTTGTGTTGTTGGTGTTCATGTCTTTTATTAGTTTAATGTATTTTTGGGGGATCCCTTTTTCTTTTAATATACATATGATGTCTTTAAGTTTTACGCGGTCAAATGCTTTCGTTAGGTCTATGAAACAAATGAAAGCAGGCGTGTTATATTCGAGTGCTTTCTCTATGAGTTGTCGAAGGATGAATATTGCGTCTATTGTTGATCTGTTTTTTTGGAAGCCTTGTTGTTCTTCACTTATGTGAATTGTGCTAAGGATATGTGTTGCCATTACGCTTGTGAAGAGTTTCATAACGGAGCTTAATAGTGTTATGCCCCTATAATTTGATGGGTCCTTTTTATCGCCTTTTTTAAACAATGGGATGGTGACACTCTGTTTCCACTCTGTTGGAACCTTGCCTTGGTTTATTATTACTTGAAATAATTTTGTTATCTCCTGTAAAAGCAATTCTCCGCCGTATTTGATGAATTCATTACTTATGGCGTCTTCGTTGGGGGTCTTTCTGTTTTTTAATTTTTTAATTGCGTCCCTGATTTGTTCTTTGGTCATTGCTGTTGTTATTATGTTTTCGAGTTCTCCACCAGCTCCTCCTGTTTCTTCCTCTTCCTCTTCCTCGTTTTCGTTGTTGCCGTTGTCATAAAGTTGTTCGAAATACTGTTCCCATCTTGCCTCAGTCACCGTTTTTACTTCTATGTCTTCGTTTGTATTCTTCTTTAGACCTCTTAATAACTTCCAGATTCTTTTTTGTGCTCCATACATATCGTGTTCTATGTCTGCGCTGAATTTCTGCCAGTAGTCGTTTTTTATTTGGCGTATTCTACTATTTACATTATTTCTTATTCTAACATAATTATCGTAAGCCTCTCTAGTCTGTTTACTTTTCGATTCTAGAAATGCCTTTTTCTTTTCTTTCGTTATCTCTTTGATCTCTAGTGTGAACCATGGTTTTGTGTTCTGTCTGCTGTTTAGATTTACTTTTCTTCTTCCAATTGCTTCTTCAGCTGCTTTATGTATGTTGGTTTTTAAGATTTTCCAATTAGAGTCTATGTAGTCATTTTCATTAATTGGTTTATTCCTGATATGCTGGTTTAGGCGATTAATGTATAGCTGTCGTGTACTTGGATCTGTAAGTGATTGGATATTGAATTTTTCAATATATACTGGAGGTTTCTTCTTGAGTGGGGCGGTGGGTATTCGCATCTTACAAAGGACCAGGTTGTGGTCAGAGCCGATGTTTGCAGAAGTTAAGCTTCTCACATCAAGGATTTGTTCTGGGCGTGTAGTTCTATTTGTGATTACATAGTCTATAATTGACCGGTTATTTCGATTGTCTGTAAAAGTGTACTTGTGTTGCCACTTGTGTTTAAAGAATGTATTATTAATTCTGAGCTCGTTAGTAGCGCAAAATTCAATTAACATCTCTCCTCGTGAGTTTAACATATCTTCGTTAAACGCTTGTTTGACACCATCTACGATATCATTGCCTATTCTGGCATTTAGGTCACCTAAAATCACTATCCTTTCGTTGTTTGGTATCTTATCGATTTGGCGCTGCAATTGTTCATAAAATTCAATAGCACTTTGCTCTGGTTTGCTGCTATCTGGGGCATACACTGATATTATATGCATAGGTTTATCGCAAAGAGTTATCTTTACTAACAATATACGATCGTTTATATATTCTATTGTATCGATGTTATGTTCGTATTTGTTATGGATCAGTAGTCCTACTCCTGAGCTGGCTCCTTCTGTTTTTGCACGTCCACTGTATACCAGGATGTAGTTTTGGAACCTAGATGTACCGTTTCCTCTTTTTCTTGTTTCTGAAATGGCGCATATATCAATATTGAGATCGTCCAGTTCTAGTATTATCTCTTGGTCTTTGTTATTAAATGATTTTACATTCCAGCACGCTATTCTTAATTGGTTCTTTTTCCATTTTTTCATTTTCCTTTGTTTCGCTTGGGTCGTCATCTTTGAAATCAGTCCATTATCCGAGGTATTGCTTCCTTTTCTGTGAGCTTTTCTGTTTTTTACCTCAGGCAGGCTGCTAACCTCACCTTTGAACCCCCAACCTGGAGGGCCGGGTCAGTTTTTTTTTCACGGCGGATATTTTATTTCTCCACTACCCCCTGGATCTGCTGGATTGCATAGCCAGTGAGCTTCCCCCAATTCCAATGGGGACGCGCCCGATGGAGGTAACTGACAAATCCCCACACGGGGGTATATTATTACATTTTTGAATTCAGCTTAAAATTCTAGAGAAAATTTGTCTCTTGAACTAGCACTCTATTTTGTACCGTTTTTGTACAATTTGTAAATTTGTAATTTTTGAAAATTTTTGACAAATGCTTAAAAATTTAAAATAAAATATTTGGCTAATTATAAGATCACTGTAAAAGAAAGTTGTGTGCGTGTATCACACCAGATTTTTTATTGCTGTAATTTCCAAATATCTGAGCTGTAGTTCTTCTACTTCTTTTGTTATTTTCTCTTCCATGCCATTTATCCATCTAACATTCAAGTTGTCTATTTTGAGGCTTCTGTTTCTTTGCATTTCCCTTTTCCGTATTCATATCAGTTATCTTTGTATCTATTGCCTTCTTTTCGACCTTTACTGTTCTCGGCTTTTACAGTTTTTTTATAATATTGGCTTCTCATCTTCATTCTCCTATCAAGACCTTGTTTATTGTTATCTTCCTACATCCTACTTTGTTTTTCTTTTGGTCTTTCTTCCCTTTCTTCCCTTTCTATTTTTCTGATTTGCACCTGCATGTTTCTTTGTACTAACATCACGTCATCATCGATATTATATCTTCTTCCTCTTTAGCTTATTTTTATATTGTAGAACCTGTTGTTCTTTGTTTCTACACGAATTATTTTTGTTTGATTTGTCTTGCTTATAATGTTCACTTTTTCAAACACTTTATTGTATCCTTAGTTCCCTGACTAGGAACTAATTTATTGCTGCCTGTTTCGCTTCGTTCACCGTTATTCCTTTGATTATAATATTTCACTTTATCTTACCTATATCTCATACTTTTATAGTATTCTCTAACTTATCTATCGTTTCTGTTAATTGCAGTTTATTTTTCTCCATTGCAACTCTTTTTTCCTAATTTCTGCTCTCAGTTCTTTATTTTCCTGCGTCTTTTTTAATTTTCTTTTCATTATTTTCTTCTTCATATTTTTTACGACTTTCGCATCACCCATGTTTACCTCGTTTTCCTGGTTTGGTTGCCTATTCTGTTCTAGTCACCTCACTCCTTCCGAAAATTTCCTTTGCAGTGCTGGTATCCAGTTCCCTGTCCATTTCCCTTCTGCTCATCATTTAAAAATCTAAACACTTTGCTGTGTTTACGTTAGATTCTTTAAATTCGCCAGCCAGCTCAGCGTTCTGCTGATAACTCCGCTTCTCTTGAACCCGCTTACGCTGCAGTACATTTACAAATAAGTACTCACATCCACCTTTATTCTACTTGAATTTCTGATTCTCTTGTGCGCTTTTTTCTTCTTCTACTATGTTACACTACTACTTTGCAAACATCATTCCTCTTTTCTTGTTTGAGAATACATCAATGAAATATTTAATCAGTTTTTGCTTGCAAAAAGTGAAGCTGTGGAATGTATCAAGTGGTGTACTTTTTGTTAAACAAAATGATAACATGATTCCAATATCCCTATACATAAACACGTGTTGTGCCTGTGTATTTGCGATTGCCAACGATCAGTTGCTGTACGTTCGCCATCGGATGTGTCGTTCTAGTGTCCTTTATAATGCAAAGGTAAGCAAGTACGCCAGCCAACGAAGTTCAACCCAGCGCTTAAATAAGAATGCCATGGATGATTTTGGAGTTCTCCATATAAGTGATGAAATTCGCCTAATTCCTGTCGCTTTTCTATTTATTTCGTGCCGTTATAAAGGGAGTTTATTATAACGCGCAATGTGTAAATGCGTTTATTTTAAAATTCAATATGGAAACGTTACTGAGTATGTATTCTACGGAGAAAGGAATTCTGTTGATCAAATAGTATAAAGACTTCAGTTTACAGCAAGTATGTGGGTTATTACTTGTTACATTCCCTGTAGTTATTTGTGATGCTTCTTTTTCAATAAAATTACGGTTCATATATTGCATTTTAAAATAAACGCATTTATACATGGCTTAGCGAATCCTTAGAAACCAATAGTAACAATCAAGTCCTCATGGAAACGGAAATACTACATTGCGCATTAAAATAAATTCACTTTATTTACTAACAACGTGATATTGTACATTTTCGTCATAGAAACAAAATATGAAAAGCTACTCATAACTCCCAAGGGACCTGTCAAATTTTTTCTCCCTCAAACTCTTGGTAACCATGCAACTATAAGCCATGTCTTAGCAACCATACATTGAGGCAACCCTTGATATTACTTAAATATTGTAATTCTAAATGTCATAATGACATTTTGAAATTTCATACTATTCTTACTAATATGCTAGTAAATAAAATATTGTATGCACCACGGGAGATATTCATGTTTTTTACCCTCGATTGACTTACAGACCTCGGGCCAGAGGCCCTCGGTCTGTAACACATGTCAACCTCAGGGAAAAAACATATTCATATCTCCCTTAATGCATAAATATCTATTATGTTCTCTCAGTGCCCCTCTTCTGTATGTACTAATATCTTAGCAAAAAACGTTCACGTAAGGTAAAGTAATTATTAAGACGTCTGGAATACATTTTTACTTCCTACATCGAGTTGAAATATCTTTACTACAAACACATGAAGCGTTGCTCGACTCTGTGCTATATAATCTATCTGCTTTACTCGTTGCGCTGCTCTTTGCCTTCTGCTTTACCCTGTTTGTACTCTCACACTTCTGACTAGCAATCGGATGCTACCGGCTACGATGTTTTTTTCCTTTGCGAATTAATGTTATTCACATTACTAATTAAGTATTTTCTCTTACTGTTTCAATATTACTATAAGCATTAAGATATATTTTCTTATTTTGTACATAATTTTGAACGCCCTTCAACAGTTATTCGAGCTAGCAAAGGTTGTTCTCCTGCGGTACGCTTTCTTTACTGAAGACCTTAAATTTTTTTTTCCTGTAACTTTTTTATTAAAAATCAATTTGCAAAATACAAAAGTTATTTTAATTATATAAAGACTACCTATGTGGTGATTTTAAAAGGTAGTTTATATATACGTCAATGCAGTTTTCAGTACTTATTACAGCTAGATTTGATAGCCTTTCTTGTATCATACTTGATTTTCAATCATTTACACAGGATTTCTGTGTTTTTATTTTTGTTTGTTAAATCAAGTCATCTGGGAAATAAGTCAAAGAAACTGTATGTGAATATGCAAAAATGAGTTTTGTGTATGGCTTTTGCAGCGGGATTGCTTGTGCAGCTGTGATAGAATATCGGAGAAGGCTCCACACCTTCTGTCATACCAAGTTAGCGTTTGTTTGACAATTTTCCTAGATGACTCGATTTAACAGAACAATGATAAAAACAAAGACATCATCTGGAACTAGACAACAGTTGGAAATAAGACATGGGTTTATTAATATTTTTTGCTTCTTATAGCATCCCGCATCACACTCTTAAGTTTGGACCATACCTTTTGAATCACCCTCTATAGTTTTCCCGCATTCCATGTGGCTAAACAAAACCTACTGTTACGTTTTTACGTTCGGGATATTTACATAATTATACGACGCTTCTTGTATTAAACATTTATTTACAATGAGTAATTATTATTATTTACAAACACAAGAATTATGAAGGCAGAACACAAATTACTTAGAAACTACAGGCACTATTTCTAACAACGATACACTAATTATTTATATACGGCCTAACAGTAATGATTTATATGGTTATACACCCTATTTATTTACACTGGATTAAAGATCAATTATTTATGTGGCTATTTATGTTATACACTCGTTTATTTATGTGTCGGCCTTACGCCTTCGAGTTTGATGAGAACTGGATGAGAACTCACTTCTATTCCTGCGAACGCATATTTATATTGCCGGCTAATTCCCTCCTGGAAGCGTCGAGGCCATTCCGGCAACAGTGACGTGTCGCGTGTATTGACCTCGGGGGTGACTTATATATCCGCAGTGGCCCGGCTGCTTTTCGAAGTTCTGGGTCCAAAGCCGTTTCTCGAGGTTCTGGAACAATAACTCATTCGTCCGCAGCTGTCCCCAAGGTCGTCTCCTGGCGGCTGTGCCTCACGCGTTTTCAGCTGCCTGATCGCAAGGTCGTTACACTACTATGTCAAGCCGGGGAATTTTTTCCCCCCCACTGCCCATTTAAGGGCTTTCCGGAACTGGAAACCATTGTACAGTGAGCGTAGAAAAGCATTGGTTAGTTTCAATAGGTAATAAAAACCTATAGAATGAATGGTAATTTCTTCATAAATAAGGGACTTTAGAGTTTTGCTTCAATGGTTGACAGTTTGCAAAATGGATCGCTGAAATTTGCAGCAACGAGTATTTTGTGTTTAACATTTTATTAAGTGTAATTTTACTATTCAACTACAGAACGCAGATTTCATCATTACTTTGATGTTCGGAATTCTCCTTCTCGATGCACTATTTCATATGGAATAAAAATGGCGAAATAATAAAGCAATTATAAACACAAAATTAACCGGTATAGGCTAAGATCTGCATTCAACTCAAAAAACGGGGAAAGGGCAAGACAAGCAATAATTTCTAGCTTAAAACGATCACTTCGTCTTCATGCACTTGCATTGAATTTATCCTAGCCCAGTACGTGACGAATGTTGCATAAAATAAATTTTCACCGTGATAAGGTAGCAGTTGTTGATAAGCAAGATGGTATGGAGATAACACATATTGCACAAAAAAATCATAAGTGAAGAAGCACACTTCACTTTACATTCTCCGAAAATGTCAGTTTGGTGTGCTGTTTCATCGTCAAATATTGTCGGACCTTACTTTTTCGAGAAAAATGGTAAAACGATAACGGTTACATCTCAAAAATGTACTCGTACAGACATCCAGATTTATTTTCGGCTAATAGAGGAGTGGATAGTAAATAAGTATTGGTTTCAACAAGACGGTGCTACCAGTCACACGGCAAGAATTAGTATAAATGACAATCGTTTACAAATAAACTGATGTCTCGCTATTGTGACCTTTCTGGGCCCTCCAGAGCTCCGAACATTATCGCTCCTGATTTTTTTCTCTGGCACTACTTGAAGAGCAGAGTATTTACAAGAAATTCAAGAAATCTGAAGAAGCACAAAAGAATTATTCGAGAAGAAATTAAGGCTATACCGCAGGATATGCTACAACGTGTGATGAGGGATTTCGTCCGACGTTTAGAAGAGTTTATTCAATAAAAGGGGCGTAATTTGACCGACACCATTTTTTATAAGTAAATCCCCTATTCTTAATCTTTAAGAAATACTTTTCATTAAGTATATAATTTAAGCAGATATATTGTTTACAAATTGAAACTGGCCCATGCTCTTTGACGCTCACTGTATTCACTGTATTTAGGTTTGTCTCCATAGTGATATCCTGAGAAAAAATTACACTGGGATGGTTTTCCGTTGCCTTTCCCTGTTTTCATCAGCAACCCCTAACCTGGAGAACAGACGTTATTTGCAGTCGCCTACTCTAGGCAGACGCTGCTGTTAGTCCGCGGGAGGTGTTTTATTTCTCTCCTACTCCTACTACTGGGGACGCGCCTTCTAGTGGTTACAAATTTCCCTGGAGTTCATAGTTTAACGCACTAGCTTATCTGGAAATCCTCTATTTCGTAACATTGTACATACGCAGTCTCCGTTAATCGAATCAAAGGCTTTTTTGCATAGCCTATGAATAACAAGTATAGGGGTGTATTGAATTCCAATGACAATTATTATTCTTATTGTATTAATGTTATCAATGCATCATCTATTGCTTCTAAAACCAGCCTGTTCATTTCTGAATCCTTTATCAACTTCAATTTAATATTATTCTGCAAGATACGTATTTTACTTGCTAATAGGCTAATTCCTCTACAATTATCATACCTACATTTGCATAAGTCTCCTTTCTTAGGTATTTTAATAATGACAGCTATAGTCAAAATTATACCCAT
This sequence comes from Agriotes lineatus, assembly GCA_940337035.1. Lineage (NCBI taxonomy): Eukaryota > Metazoa > Arthropoda > Insecta > Coleoptera > Elateridae > Agriotes > Agriotes lineatus. The sequence continues at coordinate 27,922 of CALNHX010007047.1, read as the reverse complement.
TCGGAGTCACGTGACCTTTGTCTGTCACTGTTCATCTTTAGTAAAATAGATGAAATGGAAGAAATTTGAAAAAAAGGCATGTCGATTCATAAAATTAATTTTAAAATTTGACGTTTCTAATCTGTCAGATTATATTTTTCGTGTAAGTTATTGAGATAAGGGTAATAAAACCTAAAATTGTCGAGCCGAAAACTGGAAATTAAAAGAAACCATCGGACATGCGGTATAACGAGCAGTCACAACAATTAATTTGAATATTATGCGTTGTTTTTTATGAAGAGCTCAATATTAATAAAAGTAAATCAACAGTTTCACCCTCCAACGCTGTTCGCCGTGCTTCTCTTGCGTTAAATATCTCGGAAAGCACAATTTACCGAAAATATGAGCCAGAAAGTGAAGAATGCAAAAACGGAAGTTGACGAAGCAGTCAAGACACTATATATAAAATGTATGTAGCTAAAGAATTTGTAACCATAAAAAATCTAAAAAATGCTTGGTTGAAGAATCTGGAGGAGATTTTTCACATTCAGTTTCTTCCCTAAATAGATTGTGCAAGGAAATAGGCTTCAAATGGCAATGTTCTATAACAGAATATGCATGCACAGAAATTAACTTAAAATTTGCTATACGCAGCAAGTTTTTTTACGACATGTTATGTTTTCTTTAACCTGTAAATTCAGTTTAATTTCATATAAGAGAATAAACCCGTAGCAACCTTGTTTTAGAAATTGGCGTATGTCAGGATAACCTACAAAACGGAATGTCATTTATTTCCCTAAAATTGCATTTTTAAGAATCGACATACGTAAAATTACTAGATTATCACGTGACTCCGAATGGGTATAAATTTGACTATTAGTCCAGTAAAGTTAAACATGAAAAGGGGGTCGTGCTTGCAAAAGGTCCGGTCGTTCTGAATTTTTTATATGTTGTTAGGACCTAAACCAATATTAAAAAACCAGATTTGCAATTTCCAAAGTGCTGTGCGAGCGGCGGTGTACCCAAAAAAACATTAAATTTTAGGACTTTTTTCAGTTTTTGCTCAATATCTCAGTGAAGGAAGGGTCTGACCGGTATAGTCATTCTACATACTTTTAAAGTAGACTAAATTTTCTACAATTTGAGACCAGGGCGAGCTCTATACAGCCATTGGTTCCCAAGATACAGTTCTTCGAAAAGTGAATACGACATGTTCACAAAAGGATCCTTTACCATTCGCCGGTCTGACAAGTTTTGGTCTGGGTTGTGGTCAGACCTAACAATTGAACAGAAACTGATGCGATCCATGAAGACCTACGGTGGGTTGACCCAAGGAAGGAAAATCTCAGACAGTGTGCTGGCAAGGTAGACAACAGGAATGGTGTTTATGGTGAACATATGTAAAGAACTTGAAAGTTTTTGCAGCATCTCATGTCCTACTGGAGAGCAGCATGTAGACCTGAGACCTTCTCGAATCATCCGAGATAACAATGATGTGGAAAAACTCAAAAACTGGTTTGCTCTCTACCCTCCATTTCCCAAAACTGACAGTTTGCTTTCTATCAGTAGTGGTTTACTGGCAGGTCCTGAGATTAATTGCCACACGGCCCAGAGAGTAGGAACGGAGGGAGTGATAAAAATTGTGGGGCAAATGTACGACAAGGTAGTAATAAAACGGAAAAACAAAGTTACCACGCTGGCATCGATCACCTCATCCGTTAAATTGCCGGACAACAACAGAAGAGTAGTTGTGGATCCGCTCACAATTTTCCAGCGAGTGGGTATTGCAAAGCAATCTGAACAGGATTTACAGGACGACTTCAAGTATGAGTTGGCCCCGTTCCCGATGTGTCTGTTCAATGAACAGGGGATGCGCAAGGGCACAAAATCCACTCTGTACTCTGCTTTCACTCCTCTTTCTAGCCACACGCCGATAGATGTCAGCACTCACGTCGTTTTGGACGGTGGCTACCTTTTGCACAAGGTCGTGTGGCAGCGGAAGATCACAGTTCGAGCACTTTTGGCGCGTTATACCACCTACGTCCAGCTACGAATTGACGTTCGATAAATCTACAGTAATTCAAATTGCTCAAGAGCATGTATTGGGCAATGAGAACAACAAGAGACGCCTAATAACTCTTCTTTGTGACGCCTTTCAGAAGGAGGGAGTAGAAGTGGCAGTTGCCGAAGAAGATGCGGATCGAGAAATCGTCATGACGGCGCTTTCAAAAACAGCAGTAGCCGATCGGGTCGTCATAGTGGGAGAAGACGTCAACCTGCTCGTTCTTCTCAATGGTTTAGGCGCTGAAGAGACAAACGTCTACCTTCAGAAGAGCACGAAGGGCGAAGCTGGTTGCTGTCACTACTCTACGACCTCCTACAACCACCAGGACTCCCAGCGATCACCAGGGACAGTATTATTCACCCACGCGTTTACCGGGTGCGATACCACCTCAGCACCGTTTGGCCAAGGAAAGACCAAAATCACCACATTCCTGAGCAAGGGTGAACCACTTGCTGAGCAAGTGGAGGTCTACATACTATTTATACCATAATTATCGATTAACTTTACTTTCGATAACTAGTCTTTCCTAGATCGGGTTATTTTTTGTTTATATTTACGTAAAAATTAATGACCGTTATGTTTTTTTTATCATTCATAATACTCTACTAATAATTCGTGGCGTCGAGTTGTCCCGCGTCGAGTTGGCCTCGGATCGAGTTGGGTCCGCGTCGAGTTGGCCGCGTCGAGCTTTCCGCGTCGAGTTGGCCGCGTCAAGTTGTCCTAGATCGTCTCCCTGCGTCCATCACAGCCATCGAGACACCATCTTCGTGCGAGCCCAAGCCCGCGCCATCTAAGATAAAAAGAAAGGCAACCAAAACACAATATCTACATGATTTATATTAGTTTTCTTTTTTGTGTAAATGTAATTTGTCCTTATAGTAGATACCATGATGTTTGTACAGGCATTTTAGTATGTAGGTATATAAAACAATGTTTGATGATGACGTAATTCCCGATAGGTATATTATCTTTTTATTTTTTCATCAAACAATTTTTTTAACAATAACAAAAATAAATAAATTGTAACTGTTTGATAAATAAAAACATAAAAAGACTTGAGAACAGTTTATTTGCATTTCCCCCCAAAACCCACTTATTACTTTTTTTGGTTATCTGCCATTTTTGAGAGAACCGCTGGGTCTATAGGTACCAGTCTAGTTTCAAATGAAAGCTAATTAAATTTACTACAACATAATTTCATATACTATTTGACGTGGGATGCGTATTTAAGGAAATATTTCACAAAATAAGTGACCATTTTGAAAAAAAATTTACTTTTTGAAAAAAATTGCCTATTTTCGAAGAACTGTATCTTGGGAACTAATGGCTGTATAGAGCTCGCCCTGATCTCAAATTGTAGAAAATTTAGTCTACTTTAAAAGTGTGTAGAATCACTATACCGGTCAGACCCTTCCTTCACTGAGATATTGAGCAAAAACTGAAAAAAGTCCGAAAATGTCATGGTTTTTTGGGTACACCGCCGCTCGCACAGCACTTTGGAAATTGCAAATCTGGATTTTTAATATTGGTTTAGGTCCTAACAACATATAAAAAATTCAGAACGACCGGACCTTTTGCAAACACGGATGTACATCTTGACTGGACTATATACCTTCCAATCATTTTTACCAAAGAGAGATAAGCATTTCAAGGGTATATTTGACGTTTACTCGTATTCTTAGGATATCTGCTGCAATCTGATCGACACCGGATTATATACAGAAGAATCAAGTTACATACAAACAAACAGTACTACGTTAAGTGTTTACAATAATTTCAATAAAACTTTATAAAAGGTCAGATATAACCTGCAATAATTTAACTAAAATGGCTTGGAATTGTTACTTGCTCTCCCTTCCTTAGTTCATAACTGGAAAATACATTAGGGTTATGGAGATTGTATCAAAAATCACAATAATTTCAAAGGAATGTATTATATGTTTCCAGATCAGTTCACGGACGTTTCAAATTACCCTTATATATGCAATGAATGAATTAATAAACTCAACAATGGCCAAGGCTGGCAACAGATTTTCCAGATTATTCCGATTTCGCCAAGACAAAGACGATGGCGGAAACAACTTACTTTCACAAATGATACGGAAAGTGCAAACTCGGTGTATCTGTATCCAAAACAGAACGCGAAGTATCCTGCTCGAGACGATGTCCATATCAAATACATCAAGAACAAAGGCTCCAATACAAAGGGGAATTGTTATACCTGTATTGATTATTCAAGCGTACGATTCCGCTGGCACTTGAATTACTATGCGCACTCAAAATTTCGGAAACTTAAGGCTAAATGTATGGAACAGCTTTGGGAAATTAATCTGATTTACAATACAAAGCGACGACCCAAAAATCAGAATTTCATGAGCTTTAGAGTTATTTTATGCAAACTTCGAAATAGGTGAGGCCCGATCGGAAATTTGATTGCTTCCTTCTATTTCCCGCTGCGTAAAATGGCAGCAGACGTTGTTTATGTGGTCGAGAATAGACTAACTTGCTGAAACAAGGAAATATTTACATTACAACTTCAAGAATTGCTTCTGATTTTTGTTCCTGGTGAAACTTGTAAAATTTGTGTATTGTGGCAAGATGCTAACCCTAGCTTTCTACAAAAAACAAATCAACTGAGCAGGGAGTTACATCCCATCTGGAACAATTCAAAATCTTAATATCAAAACACCAACCCATATGTATATGTTTGTAGGAAACTAACTTTAAACAATCATACATAACAACAATAAAAGGCTACCAAATATACCGTAAAGATAGAGAAACAGATGCCCATGGCAGAGTCGCAATAGTGGTACATAACCGAGTACACTCAAAACACACTACCGAATTAGAAGCGGTAGCGGTGGAACTAGAGCTAACCAGAAAACAAATGACATTATATAACATTTATATCCCACTCTCTAAACACATCCCCCAACTTAAAAGCATAGTTCGACAGTTATACCATCACCTTTTTTAATATACGGCGACTTCTATAGCCACAACATTATGTGAGGTTCCACCTACACAAATCCAAAAGGCTGTATACTCGAAAAAATTATAGAACGCGACGACGTAATATTAATAAACAGCGGAACCCCTACACATTTCTAGTCAGGTACAGTCAACTTCTCAATTATTGACCTAACCCTAAGAGACCCTATAACGGCAGCTACAATAGACTGGGAAATACTTATATACCTTTACGACAGTGACCACTTCCCAAGCAAGATCTCACACAATACCTCCAAAAATAACCCCAGTACTCAAATGGAAAGTAATCCAAGCAAATTGGATGCTCTATGCAGAATTAACCGAGCATATATGTTCGACAATCACAAATGCGGACGATCCTAACGCACGTAATGAACTTGATATCAATGATCCTTAATGCAGCAAAGCAATCAACAAGTAAGAAATCCAATCACCGACACATACCTGTTCCTTGGTGGAATCCTGAATGTGCGAAAACTATCATGGGAAGCAAAACAGCATTTAACTATTGCAAAAAACACAGCAACGTCGAGAACTCAATCAACTTCAAGAAGTGCCGAGCCCTAGCACGATTAACTATCAAGAAAAATAAGAAACAAACATGTGAAAAGTATTTCTTCTCCTTGAACAGTAACACACCGATTAAGAAAGTTTGGAACAAAAATCGAATAATTAAAAGTGTAAATATACAAAATGACTTAGCCTCATTAACAGAAAGTAATACACACTATATCACACCAGCAGAAATTGCAAATATACTCTCACAATACTTCCACCGTAACTTCAATAATGACTTTAATAACTCTAACACCATGAACAACAACTCGCCTGATACAGAATTCGAATTAAACATAGACCAGTCCAAAGTTATAGTTATCAACCTGTCTTTCACTATATGGAATTAGATTTGTGCTTAAAAGATTATAAAGCTACAAACCCAGGGATCGATGACATTCCATACGAAATGCTTCAGAATTTACTCACAAATAGTAAAGAACACCTACTATCGCCTGTGGCAGAACAACGCTTCCTGATAGAGGTGGGTCGTTCTTGAGTGAGTCGTTCACAATGAACGATTCGAGCCAATGACTCACTTCAGATTGAACGACTCAAACCTCAACGAGATCGAATGTCCGGCGGATGGGATTAACTCAATTCGAGTCGAGTCTGCAATACTGTAAGTGCAAATTTTGCACATCTGCAATACAAATGTACTCGAACGCGCATAATTCTCTGCAACAAGTTTCTCGACTACCTGCCTGAAAGGGTAGAAATCGGTGCTTCCGGGAATCTAAAATGAACGAACGATTCAAGTGAACGACCCAAATCCGAACGAACGAAGTGCCATTGAATCTGTAGGCGATATGCAACCAACACAACTCATCTGATTCAAGTCGTTCATATGAACGACTCCGATTGAACGGATCACTTTGCTGAGTCGATTCAAGTGATTCGAATCACTCGCGTGAGTCGAATCGCCCATCTCTACTTCCTGATGAGTGGAGCGAAGCGATTATCTTACCAATTCTGAAACCAAATAAAACAAAAACTGGCCCGGCAAGCTACAAATAAATCGCCTTTACATCATGTGGGGTCCGATTTTCCACATCTAAATCTGAGTGCATACACTTCTGCAGATTACGAGGCATCCACTCCGATCCTACTTTAACAATTATTGAAAAACACTACCGTTTGTAAATAGCATAACAGTTTTGGAACTACTAATGTAACGCTAGCACCTGCATACATTTTAATTAAACATAAAAAAATGTATTAAATTTATACATCACCTAATCGAGCATTACATCTATCCCGCGCTGCGTTTTACGATAACGCGAAGGCTCCAGCTATGCGCAAAGTGGCGCTGTATAAACTACGGCGCCGCCTTCCACTCAATGTTCTCTAGAGCCGCCCGGAGAGTATATAAAAAGATTCCGCCACCAGTTTACTTCACTTCAGTCCACTGATCCTGACCAGCCCGACTTGAGGCTCTGGACCTCCCTTATTTGAAACTTTCCTCCTGAGGTTAGATTGAGATGGTGTATGCCCGTCTCCTAGCGTATCCACCTGAACCTTAACCTGACGTTAGATTGAGGCCGTATCTGCCCATCTTCTAGCATATCCACCTGAACCCTGACTTGTACGATAGTTTGAGGCGGGGTCTGCCTGTCTCCTAACGTATTCCAGGTTAATTCAAAACCCCACGTTCCCGTTATTAAAGTATGCGACAAGAATAATATAATTTATTCCTAACCTGACCGGTAGGAACCATTTTGTACGTTCTGCCTGACAGAGGCGCAAACAAAATAATTGTCGCAATTAAGTTACCTGGAGGGACAACCATATGTGTTAAGCGATGTCTTCCTGTAGCTCAAAAGGCAAAACCGGCTACCTGCGTCCAAACCTGGGGAATCCTGCTGCACGCAAAGACAAAGCTGTCAATTTAATTCGCTTGCTAAAAATGTGCAAATTCTACCTGGAGAATTCCACGGCGCAATCACGCCGGGAGCAGCGCACTGGCCTCCCAAAGCACCAAACCTTACGCACTCCAGAAACTACAGATATCTGCTAAATCTTCGTAATTTCTGCGTATAATTGTAGAACACTACGTGTAAACAAAGCGGTAATTTGAAGGCCAAATTGTGAACCTTTAACATACACGGGCAAAAGCTATACTCAGCTCCTAGTCGAAGGCCGCCGCCACCCGAACCCGCCTGCTGATTGAGTTGCGGACCGACCAGGAATCAAGAAACGCAGCCCCAGAGGAAACCGTTAATTTATTAATGTACAGAGTAATTCATAATTTGGATATCTAGTTAAAAACATTATACCGTTGTTATAAACGTATATTTTGTGTTTTCCTGACCGTATACATTTGAGTGTGAGCGAATCCTGTCTCCGTTTTGAGTTAACCCAAGGTATAAAATACAGAATGCCCTTCACAGGGACTTTTGAAACATCACACTAATACATAATAAGCTCGCTTGGATTACCCACCTATGCCAGCTTAAAGTCGAATGTTTCAAAATAACATATTGTCACACCATAATTGGGGTGCTGATAACTACACACTGAGATATTTGTACAGAACATTAATACGATGTAAACTAGATTACGGTAGCATAATCTGTGCATTGAAGGCTAGCATCTGGTACCTTCCGCAGTAGCCCCATAGATAGCATACTACGTATATCTGGTGAACCTTCACTTTAGTACAGGCGGCAACAACTACGCATGACATATACAGTCAACATAGCAGGAAATCCTGATCACCCCACTTTTAAATACATTTTCCTTCAATCGATTCCGCAAGCCAATAGAAGCAACAGTAACGTATCCATTAGTTATAAGATCCACAACATCTTGATCGAACTAAACTTACCATTTCCTAAAATAATGAAACTGAATACCATAAATGCCAATATCACTTGAACCCCACCCCCCTCCCTCCAAAAAATCTTCTTCAATTAACTCAATACGCTAAAGAAAGCACCAAGGCACTTCAGTATAAACAAATGTTGAATGGAATTTGCAATAAACATAAAGACTACGTACAAACATATACTAACGCCTGAAAAACAGACTTCAGAAGAGACGCAGCGGTTATAAACTGTAAAACCTCCATGATGTACCATCTTCCTGATATTATAAGCTCCCATAGTGATGAATTATTTGCTATTCTATAAAATTTAAAATACATTCAAGACTCTACTGATACCAAATACATGATACGTACAGACTCACTTAGTTCCCTATACAGCATTGAGTCAATACATTAAAAAATCCACTAGCTAAAGCCAAGCAGAACTCCACCAAGCTGCATCAATAGGAAAAAAAAAATACATGGATACCATCCCATATAGGCATTCGCCGCAACGAAATGGCAGATAGCAAAACATTCTACCTTAGAACCCCTAGTGAACATCAATCCCCCAAGAAGACTTTAAGAATAAAGTGAAACACAAGATCAAGCAAAAATGGCACATGACAACGAATGATAAACTGAGACAAATAAAACCTTGCATTATGACAAAAGGTAATAATCTACTAACCAAAAGAGAATATATTCTATTCACCAGACTCCAGATAGGGCACACTTGAATGACCCCACAGTCACTTCTTCAAAAAGGCACTACCAGAAAAATATTATTCTTGTCAACTAGTGAATTCTATATGACACATCATAATTGAATGCCCATAATACACAAGGTACCGCGACTCACTAGGAATACCCGACACGGTCCAGAAAGCCCTTAGTCCTACCACTACAGAAAAAATACTTAATTTGCTCAAGGCCACCAAATTTTACAACCAGATGTGAATATAATAATAATAATGTTTATTCAACGGATTATACTAAAAAAACAGCCAAATACAACAAAAGTTAATATTTACCATATAAAGAAAATAAAATAACAGTAACGAAAAAAAAACATGCATGCAGGGTTGCGGGGTTACATATCAAATAAAGATTTTATATGCCTAATAAAAGTGTTAAATGGTATTCCAATAATATCAGCTTTATTTGTCTTATTAACAGTTCTTACAATTCGTATACAACATGTATACAACACACCGTACCAACTTAATATACAGGGTGATTTATAACGTAGAGGGGACTAAAGTAAACATTTTTAAAGATATTTTTTTAGAAAATCTCAATAACTAAAAAGTTACAAGTTACAATTAGTTAAATAAGAAGTAGTTGTTCGGAAATTATGTGGGTAATTTATCTTTTAAATTTAAATTGGGAATATTTGAGTTAACTGAACCATATTTAGTTAAAAAAATTATTTAAAATAAATGTAAAATAGAAATTACAGCTTCTTAATTTTTCCTTTTAATGCCCAATAATTTTTGTAGCAGCTATTGAGAGCTGCTGAATAATAATAGACAAGTTGCCGTTGAAATTTAAGAAAGTGTCAAATTGATATTTCAGTAAATTTGAACACATCAAATTTAAGATTTGTTATTAGTGGTTGTTATTAAGATATTAGTTGGGATAAAATGGTGAACTACACTAATGATGTGGACATGATAATAGTTTATGGAACTGCTGATGAAAGTGCTGCACGATCAACAAGGCGTCTGTATTTAGAAAAATTTCCAAATAAACCGACCATTTCCGAAAATACATTTCTCCGGGTTATTCAACACACTCCGACTTTCACTCTGATGATGCAAGCTGCAAGGTCTTGTGAAACGTTAGTAAATGTGGATGAACAAACAGCAAAAAAGCCAAATCTGCCTAAGTATCCTCGTTCTCAAGATACCCAAACAACACGAGCTACCAAAGAGCATGACCATCGCGCGCGTTTTTACTCGAGTTCACAAGGTGCAAGGCACATTAAACCAGAGAATGCTGGGTGTTCATCTACAAATACTACGCGGTCTAAGACGAGTAATTCGAGTAACCGCGAAAGCCTCAAATAGTATTCAGTATTATATTTATTATTCCAGAAATGTGCTAGTTTAAATTTTGCAAATAGTATAAGAAAGCATTGGCTTTCATAATAATTGTAAAACTATATTAAAAATAGTGTTAGCCTTCATTTAAACAAAATGTAATCAGAGTAGGCTTGGAAACAATGTAGTACCTATCGAAGACAGACAATTGGGGAAAAGAAGCCAAACTGAATGGTGGTGTTATTTTGGCTTCCCCAGTAAATAAGTGTAAAATTGTGACTAAGTACCCTTTTCCCAATTAAGTGAACTTAAAAATTGAATTAATGTCCTGTGGGTGTGCTGTAGTGAAGTGCATTCATTAGTTAGCCTCTGCAGAAGATAGAAAAAGTGTTTAACGGTGCATCGAATGTGAGCTTGTATTCCGGTGTCTGTTTTTGAACATCCTAGCAGAGTAATTGGAGCTTCTAGAAACTGAGGTGAGCAGTGACCTTCGTGGAGGCCGGCGGAGCCCTGGATATAAGCAACGGGGACAGCTGAAAGCATTTTTTGGTATTACAGCGGACCAGCTACAGTAATCGTTTTGCGGCGGCGTTCAAAGGCTGGCCAATGGACAAAGAGCGGGTTAAAAATCGTGGAATTTGCTAGGTGCTCGAGTTGGGTCCTATTTCCGTTCCAAAGGCAACAAAAAGGTCAAAAAACTTCACCTAAAAGATCGAATTTAGCAAATTTCTTGGTAGCGTCGGTTTTTATAAGCATTTCCTGCAGAAGAGTCCTTTAAACGTGTTTTAGTTTTGTGACGTGTATTTACTTACGGCAATTGTTATCACCTAGTCAACGCTTTAATTCCGTAATCACAGATAATTTTCGTTTAATAGCAGACTTGTTTTTGCGATTTTTGAGGTTCGAACGCTATATTTAACTCAATGTACTCTTTAGTTAAATAATATTCTGTATGGTACCTGTTCCGTTAGTAAATCACCATTTTACAAGGTGTTTACTTTTAAAATTATTAAAAATAATACCACAATATTTAAATTTGATAGCAAATGTATTTCTTGTAATTCATACAAATCAAAATAATACCGTCAACTTTGACACGTTTTTCGGACATTTTTCAACATTACGGCATTATTTATTAACCTAGAAGCTTCAAATAAACGCCATCATAACAAATATAACCGGCTCAATCAATTGGCATAGCCCAAGTTATTGTAACTGGAGTTGTTTAAAAAAAATCAAGGTGTCAACGTTACCCAGTGTTTGGGGCTACTTTGACACCCACTCTAATTTTGTTTTATTTCGCCTGATAAAGCTGCTTTATGTCAAAGTAGCCCCGCTATTAGATGCAGATTCAAGAAAATACATGATTAGGTTTTTTTTCAAATTTTTATATTCATCAAGATATTTCATTTTATCAAGAGTAACATTTTTATTACGGCATATTGTTGTAAGAAACACAAAAACTAATACCAAAAATATTCTATCTGGTTACATAAAACCAATAACGAAAAACATCAGAACTTCTTAAACTTACAATCTAAGTTTTTGGTGAAAAACTAGGAACTAAAAAGAAATTTGGCACTTCTGGTCACAATAACAAACTAATAAAACTCTATAATTTTAATCTTCTGATTCTGCTGCCTTTCTTAGCTTTATTTTCAGGAAGGAAAGTTTAATCTTCGTCACTGTCATCAACATCTGAAAATACATCAGGAACATCATCGTCGTTATCGAAGTCATAACACACTGCACAGACAAAATACGGGTCTTTGCTGCCTTCATTGCAGATTCCACAAATCCACATCTTACATCTGAGGCATTCTATCCAGTCATCCCGACCTCTGTAGCTTTTGAATTTCATCGAGCAAATTCCACATTTCGTATCTCCGTCCTTTTTGCCTCTCTAGCTTGCGTTGGTAATGTTAATTGACCGTGACTTTACTGACCTCTTAATCTCAGTTGAACGTTTCTTGTTTGATGATGCTATGTTTGATGAAATTCCAGATGATCCTGCAATTGGTTCTGGTCCATTCAAGCAATCTTCATTGATGTCACTCAACACTTCAGGTGAATTAGGTTGAGTATCGTCATTCTCGGCATCATCTTTCTGGGCTTGTTCACTTGGGACAGAAACCTTTTCTGCAACCGTCATCTCTTTTCCAGGTTGAAACTTTTGGCCTCTCGTTCTTTTCTTCTGTTCTGTGCTTGTTCCTCTCATTTCTTGCAATAGTTCAACCAAACTGCTATCAAGAACTCTCGAAGATTCGGCAGCATTTTCAGGTAAACCTCCAGGAATTTTTTTCAACACTTCATTTATATCCATGGGACACAATCCCGTTGTCCTGAAGTCGGATTTCAAGTTTGCTCCCACATAGCGTTGCTAACAGAGAGGGAAAGTGTTCTTTGGGAAGTGTTCCGGAGTATCTGCTTTCCTTTCTCCATTTCTCCAAGATCTCTCCCACTTTCTTTTAACTGATGCAAATACAGCCACATCTAAGGGCTGCATGAGGTGGGTCGCATTTGCTGCTTTGATCACTTTGGGCGAGAAATGACTGGCCAAATTATCACCGACTACAACTGTCGTTTTTCCTGGCTCTTTTCTTTCGTTTATATGGGACAACAACAATTTAAAAAACCATTATTCGAATAAATTCATATCGAACCAGCCAAATAGACTGTTGCCGTAAACAGTACCTGGAGGTCCTCCTGAACACCAGTTTTCATACAGATTGGCACTTTTGTGCACGACCATTGGTGGGAGTAAATCACCAGCTGCGTTTCTACAAACCATTATGCTGACACAAGAACGAGAATAGTTTTGAACCCTCTCTACTCTTCAGAAGTTTCTTGGTACGCTCACTTTTTTCGCCTCCGGGTCATCTGCTATGTTGGTCTCATCATAATTATATATGTGGGTGTCATCAATTCCGTTTAGAACCTGCTTGATATTGTTGAAGAACGCTGTTATGTCATCCTTATCCAAAGACGATCTGTTTTTTTATGTTTGTCGCCATTCGAGCTGATAAATTATTTTTTTGATGAAATTTTTAACGAAGTCTGGTCCTGGGTAATTGTCCTTGAATGTCCGCACCATTTTGCCTTGTTTTTCCAGAAATTGTTTCACCATCGCACGGATATCACATTTTGTCATTGGGAAGCCCCAAATTGCAACCTGGCCAAGAGTGTCCGCAATCACTCGCTCTTCATCGTCAGAAAGGACTTTGAATGACCAACCGAGCGGTTGTGCCTCTCAAGACACTTGTTTATGAGAGTTGCCCGTGGGATTTTGAACAAAATGGACGCTTGTTTTTTCGACATCCCATTTCGAATGGCTTCAAGCGCTACAGCCAGGGTTTCTGGGGTATAATTTTGATAACTCCGTACTGCCTCACCATGCTTTTCTAGTGAGCATCTATAACAAAGGGATCTGGTTACAAAACTCGCCTAAAATTACCAGGAAAAAAGATACAATGAAAATAAAAATATGCGCGCGCTGGTGTCAAAGTAGCCCCCGGATGTCAAAGTAGCCCAGGTTGACGATACTTCTTAAGATGTAGAGACCCGACCAATATGAGATAAGAGCCCATTTGAGATTATTAAACTCATTTATTTATGTATAATATCCTATACACAAGAATAATGCACATACATATACAATGTGTCCCATAAAGTTCTCTACATATGGAAAACTTTTTTAATTATCTATTTATAAAAATTCCAAAACTAAAAAGTAAAGTGCCCTTATTTCTCAAGATAACAGACATTTTACTTAGAAGTGTTATTCAGAATAAAAAGTTATGCATAATTATGAAAAGGCGGTCTACTATAATTGATTTCTTTTTCAAAATTATATGTTACACAAATTCAATTCAGAGAATCAATTTAAATAAATTACATTCAGGGAAGTAACAGGTCGTTGGAAAAATACTTAAACTACTTAACTAATAAGTAACATTTTTGTTATCTTCAGAAATAAGGATACTTTACTCTTTAGCCGAATTATAATTTTATTATCCATGATGTATAATATCAGATAGTTTTCAAATTTTATGAGCGCATTTTGGCTTTTGGGTAATGCAGAACTTTTAATGACGAATACTTTTTTTATAAATAGATAATTATAAATATCAAATATTTGTGATAATGTCAAATTTTGTGCAGCAATATGGGCTGTTAGATGAAATATCTATAGCTAGGCTCCTCGCCTAGCAAAGTTGTTTATTTTGTACCAGAAGAGTGTATTTCACAGATTTACAATAGATGCAGGCGTTTTGTAAACACTTTTGATAAAATTAAGTTGTGTAATGTAGCATTCTTCAAAACAAGAGTACAGTAGAAACTAATTGAAGTTATGCGCTAAGACTTTTATATTTTTCTACACTCACATGAATGTGAGAAGCCAGAATCAGGGAATTTTGTATAGGTGATAAGAAGGCTACAGTGGATTTCTTGAAAGCTCCGTCGCCGTCTTGGGGTCTTCAGCGAACGACAAGCGATTATCAAAGGTTTTTTTTTATTAATTTGTTTATTAGCAATCAGTAAGATACACAAACTATAAGCTAATCTGATATATTGTACAATACTTAACATATATGTACATTAAATAACGTGAAGAAGTAAACATCCAGCGATGTCACCTCAGATGGTCAGGTCGAGCGGCCATTCCCGTTTGAGTCTTCTGTTTTCAGAACTTTCTAGTAGTGGTGGTATGAGTGGATTGGGTTGATAGTTGAGTCTATTATGATATTTAGCGCTGCTCTCCTGGATAACTACACTCACGTAGGGGATTTTTAGGTCCTTATGAATGGTGTGGTTTGAGACGTACCACGGTGCGTCCACAATATTTCTTAGAATTTTGGATTGTGCTCTTTGTATTATAGCTGTATTGGATTTGCTAGCACAACCCCATAACTCTATCCCGTATGTCCAGATTGGTCGTAGTACTGCTTTGTAGATTAGTATTTTATTTTCTAGCGATAGTTTGGACTGACGTCCAAGGAGCCAATTAAGTTCTCGTACTTTCAGATCTAGTTGTTTGCGTTTTTTTGATATGTGTAGTTTCCAAGTAAGTTTACTGTCTAGGTGTAAGCCTAGATACTTGACAGCTTCACTTTGGGGTAGCGCTACTTGATTCATCGTTATTGGTGGGCAGTGACCTTTTCTGAGTTTGAAGGTTATATGTGTAGATTTAGCTTCATTAACTTTGATCTTCCACTTATTTATCCATGTTGCAATGAGATTTAGATGTGCTTGGAGATTGGATGAAGCTGTAACAGGGTTATCATGTGTCGCAAAAACCGCCGTATCGTCGGCAAATGTACCAGTAGCTGTTTCGTCTGCCATTGGAAGATCGGCTGTGTATAGCACATAAATAATGTTGGGCCTAAAATGCTCTTCTGCTGGACTCCAGAGAGTATGGGAAGACGGTCGGATATTTCTTCGTTAACTCTAGTTTCAAAGTAACGATCCTCCAGGTAGGATTTCAATATGGTGAAATATCGTAGTGGTAGTGTTCTTTTGATTTTGAACAAAAGTCCAGGATGCCACACCTTATCAAATGCCTGTTTCACGTCCAAAAAGGCAGCGGTACAATAGTCTCGGTTTTCCATTGATTTGTTAATGATGTTTGTTAAGCGGTGACATTGTTGTGTAGTCGAATGAGCTTGGCGAAAACCAAATTGGTGATCGGGGATCCATGCCTGCTGATTTAGCTCCTGATTAACTCGATTGAGGAGGAGTCTTTCGAGGAGCTTGGATATTGTTGGCAGGAGACTTATTGGTCGATAAGTTTTTCCCAGGTTTGGGTATCATAATGATTTGTGCAATTTTAAGAGATTTTGGCCAATAGTTAAGTCTAAGAATTGCATTAAAGATATATAAAATCTTGAGTATTCCTTTTCTGGGAAGTTCCTGTAACATTTTGCCAGTTATTTTGTCTATCCCTGGGGCTTTCCATGGATTCAGTTTCTTAATTGCCTCTTGTATTTCTTTTGGAGTGAAGAGTTTTAATCGGTCTTGTGTTAGTATCGGCGTGGAAAGTTCATCATCCGCTTCTTGTACTCGATCATTGTTGTGAGGAGTGAATACTTCCGTAAGATGTTCCCCAAATAAGTTCGCCTTTTCCTTGTCACTTTTTGCCCACGGGCCTGGAGGTGCTTTATTTTTTCGGATGGGAGACGGAAGTGTCTTTTGGTTTTCTCTTTGCTTTTATTGGCTTCCAGATAGAGGTGTCGTATCTTGAAAGATTGGTAAGATAATTTTCCACAGAGGAGTTTCTGATGTCTTGGAGTTTTAATTTCAAGATGTTGCTAATTCTATTGTATTCTCTTCTATTATCTAGATTACGTCTACGCTGCCAAATCGACCTGGCTCTTCTTTTCTTTGCCACCAACTGCTTTATTTCGAGAGGTATGTTGTTTATTTTAATTTTTGGGACAGTTGTTGGCGTAGCAGTTTTTGCAGCATGTTGGAGAGTGTCGATTAGGTTACTGCAAGCATCTTCAATGTCGTTTGGTTCCTGTAATTTTACTGAAAGGTTGATTGTATTTTGGAGCGTTTGACGAAAGATTTCCCAGTCTGTCTGCTTGTTATGGAGTCTGGGTGTTATCTTTTTAGAGATTACTGTTGTGCTTATTGTTGCAATAATTGGGCTATGGTCAGAGGATAAATCATAAGTTGCTGTTATGTCTATATAATTTGGAGAGATACCATTCGTTACAAAAAAGTCCAATAGGTCTGGAACCTTGTTAACATCAGTAGGCCAGTAAGTTGAGGAGCCGGTTGAGATGACAGAATAGTATTATCATGCAATACCTGTGCCATTTCTCTGCCTTTTGTAGTTGTAAGGCGCGAACCCCATAAAATGTTTTTGCTGTTATAGTCTCCTCCAGCTATACATTTTTGGCCAAGTGTCTCAAAGAATTTTTTGTAGTGTTCCTTTTTTAAATTATGTCGAGGCGGACAATAAACGGCTGTGAGGGTAACTTCATAGGGAAGGCTTTTAACTCGTACCGAAGTAGCTTGTATATGATGTTCTGCATATTTTAGTAGTTCATAATGTACTATCGAATTTTTGATGAGTATGGCTGTTCCTCCATGAGCTGTCTCGTCAGGATGGTTTGTATAGTAGAATTTATAATTTGGTATCTCAAAGTAAGTTCTACTTGTAAAGTGTGTTTCACTGATTAGAAGAATGTCAATGAAATTTTGTTTTAGGAATAACTTAACTTCGTCTTTATGACGTGGAAGGCCATTGGCATTCCACTAAGCTATACGTAGATAGTTAGCCATTTTACTTAATTTTGTTGATGAGTTGTGTGATCATGTTGAGAACTAAGCTGTTTTGCTGAAGTAACTGATGAAATAAGTTTTTGAATTCATCTAGAAATTTGGACAACGTTGTAGTAATGTTATCCGTTGGTTCCGGGTTGAATTTTGCTGCGTCTGCATAACTTTTTGAGGGTCGGTAGGTGTTAGAGAGTGGGATGTTGTTCGCATAAATTAGTGAAGCAGTTATGGGTTGTTTCATTAATTGTTGCCTCGGATTTTTGTTCCTTAATATCTGTTGATAGCTTTCGCAACCTCTATAATTTGCTGGGTGGTTTCCTCCACATAGAGCACATTTGGCTGGCGTGTCTCTATTTTTAGTGCATTCGGTAGTGTTATGGTGCCCTCCACACTTTACACATAAATATGGTTTGTTGCAGTACTTTTTTGTGTGTCCAAACTGTTGACATCTCATGCACTGTATAATATTGTTTCTAATAGTTCTGGGAGGTTCTATTTGTATTATTTTATTTTGTAGTCCTCTTATCTTATATACGTCTTTATTATTTTCTGCCGGCTCTAAGTCAACGAAGAATAGGTTCAATGGTTCTTTGGTGGCCCTATGTTGCGCATTAATTATGTTTCGAACCTTGTGTCCCATTTGTTCTAGCTCTTGTTTTATGTCTGCTACTGGGGTTGAATGGTGTAGGTATCTTATGATTACTCTGTAGGCCCGTTCCTCCTTTAATTGATAAGTATGATGATACACATTTTTTTCTTGAAAATGTTTTATTACCTTGAGATAGGAGTCTACCGTTCCGCAATGAATTTTAACAACATTATTTGCAAGGCTTTTTGTGTAGTACTGTTCAGCTTCTAGTATGTCGTTTAATTGTGTTATCATTTGTGGATAGTTTGTTACTCCATCCACAAAGATTGGAAGAGGTTTTGGGGTTTTTGTGGTGTTAGTACTTTCTTCGCTTGTGTTATTTTCTGTAACATTATCTAAAGCAGTAAATCTGTTATTTGTTGCTACTGTTTCGTTAGGACGATTGTTTTGTGTAGTTTTAAATTTCTTCCTTTTCACGCTTATAGTTTGCCATTTATTTTTGCTGCTATCTTCTTCTGCTTGTTCTTCCTCTTCGCTTGTGGATGTCATTCGCTGAATTTGTTTATAACTAAAGATTTGACCAGGCGCGCTGTTTGTTGTTGTGGGTGATTGTGTGTTATGAGATAAATAATTGAATGGCATTTGTTGATATGGATTTTATTGGTGTGACGGATATTGGTATGTATGTACTTGATTATTCATCGTTGGTTGCCACTGCATGGCTGTTGTATGCGATTGTGTATACATTTGCTGTTGCATGGGACCAAACGGCAACATTATAATAATGAATTAATTAATTACATACCTGCTTAATTGCAGACTGTAGTGAATATTTAGTTTAAGAAATTTTTAATATTTATTATGCACTGGTAATAAGTAGTTTATTGAGCACGAATAAATATTAAGCTGACCCCGCGGTCACGTTATCGTTCACACTTGAAAAGAATCACAGCACAGATATCAACGATGTTTACGCTATGAACTTCAAATGCAGACTCATTATCAAAGGTAACGACATTTATATAAGTTAAAAAACCAGATCCAAATCCTTCTGAAAAACAGTATTAATAGCCCGGGAGCCAGCGACATATTTTTGTCAGTTATTTCCTCCCGGTCGATAATTTGAGAATCGCTTCATTTAGTTGTGCCGTGAAGCGCAGTGATCGTCAGCTGCGGGACCATGGTCGGGATAGGCGATAGCAGCCATCCACGCACGTAAAAAAAATTATTTTCAGTGATTTTCTCCCGGCTGAAAATTTGTTAAATAATAGCTTAGGTACATATCACTTATAGTAATAAAAAAGTCAGCTGGCTGAATGGCGCAGGAAACCTCGTCAGCTGATGCATTTAAATAGGTGAGCGGCCGTCAGACGTGGCTTCCGCGCTACACCTTTGACTGCATCAGCTGACGACTTTCCCGTCGACATACAGCCAGCTGACTTTATTTTTATCAAAACAAATATTCTTTGTATTTTTACACGTTTATACAAGCAGCTGACGTATAATCCGACATCAGCAGCCAGCTGACATTCTTTTATTACTATAAGTGATATGTAAGCTATTATTTAACAAATTTTCAGCCGGGAGGAAATCACTGAAAATAATTTTTTTATACGTGCGTGGGTGGCTGCTATCGCCTATCCCGACCATGGTCCCGCAGCTGACGTTCACAACGCTTCATAGAGCAACTAAATGAAGCATTATACGAATTATCAACTGAGAGGAATTTGGTCGCAAAAATCTGTCACTGGCTCCCGGGCTATAATAAGCATATCTAAAAATCAACAAGAAACATTTACTTTAGAAGTTGAAATGTTTTGTTCGCAAAGTGCTGTTTGTTTCGATAATAAGTGGGATTAGCTCCACTATCAGATTTCTCAACTGTCACTCACGAAATCTATTTTCGCGGCAATAAAATAGAACACAATTAATTTCATTAATAGTATATTATGTTATTAGGAGCAAAAGTCATATTTTATGTGGCGTGGCTGGACCTCGCAAGCTCGGCAGATAAGTACAGCCGAGCCACATAGAAAATCCGAAGAAAATTACTCTATCTCGTCAGCGGCAGATAATATTATCTGCCGCATGGCAATAAAGTGACAGTTTAGCATCATAAATCCAGGAGTATAATGCCACATTTTACTGCCGTTTGAAGAAAATAGTATATTATGTTATTAGGAGCAACAGTTATATTTTATGTGGCGTGCGAGGCAGATAATTACAGCCAAGTCACATAACGATATAACATTTTTTCTTAAAACGTTTATAACAAAATCCGAAGAAAATTACTATATTTCGTCAGCGGCAGATAATATTATCTGCCGTTTGGCAATAAAGTGACAGTTTAGCATCATTAATCCAGCAGGATAATGACACATTTTACTGTAGTTTGAAAAAAAAGTAATTTATTAAGACATAATTAAATGCACGATCCCACCTGAATACAAGTTTTTAAGTCTTTAATTTTATTAATGAGCTAGTAGTAAATAAAAAGAGCATTTTAAGTAGTACATAACCATTATTATTTGTAAGTGAAGGATTAAACCAATTTAACGTTTAATGAAAAGAATATAGATTCTGATATGAGAAAAACGATTTTGATAATAAATAAAATTATTATCGTCGACGCCCAAGGATACAAGAGGACCGGACTATGTATGTATAAAATTCATATTCAAAGCTATATCAATATATATCTGAATGTAAAATAGTTTAGTGCAGGGCTGTTCAACATGTGGCCCGCGGGCCGCGTGCGGCCTGCCAGGATATTTTTGCGGTCCGCGGATCTATAGGTACTATACTTTCAGAAAACATGAATCTGGAATATACGTTATAAATAATTGAAAACAATATAGAATAGGTACATAGGACAAAGGTACAAAAATATATCATTATTAAAGAATTTTCACTTTATCTGGCAACATTATGTTGAAAAACAGTCCCGCCCACCTCCGATGCAAGGCTTGCCTTGTCCGTTGTCTCACTGTCTCAGTCTGGCAGTTGCCACCAACGCAAATGGTGCTGTAGCGATCAGACACCTGTTTTTGATTCTTTTTTAGTAGTGTTTAGTTCTTCTAGTTGTTAATTAATTATTACTTTGGCAGTTTTTACTTATCAACAAATGTCATTTTATCTAGCTTACTTATCTCTATACATAAATTTACATTAATTGATGTAAAGTTTTTCTTTTGTCGGTATCTCAAGAACGGAAAGGAATTAACCTAAAGTGAATATGAATTTTTACTTTCCTCGTCTGGAAGACGAAGGAAGTATTGTAATCACGAAAAAATCATCTTCCGAGATTTCTTCAGATCTTCACGATTCAGGGTCCCTAGATGAAGAAAAACGGGTTTTCTCAATTCCGTCAGTCTGTCTGTTGGCGGTATAACTCAAAAACTATTTGTCGGAGAAAGATGATATTTTGCATACGCATTATATACCTGGCATGAAACGATGAAAATGTCAGACAATGATATACAGGGTGAGCACCTTAAAAAAATAAAACTTTGTTTATTTTTCATTTAACTTAGTAGTAGATACCAGTAATAATTTGTACATAGTGCAGGCTTTATTTTTACCAAAAATGGGAGCTAATAGATACAAAATAAATGTTTTACAATACAAAAAGGAGGCACAAATTAGCACGTTAGTAAATATAGCTGCGACGCAGAAATTCGAAAGGTCGGTGCTCCGTGGCGCAGGTAGAAATTGCCCAGTCCCTTATATTATCCCACAAAACGTTGGGGCTGTACACGCGGTCCGCCTGTCGTTAGAATTCGGCCACCGATTTTTAAAATTATTTAGTTTCACAATATAGGCGAGGAAAGTTCTGGGTAAAGCCTTTTACAGATTTTTTTATTTAGAATCACCTCTAGAACACATGGTGTAATTTTGTTGCTTACCTCAGGGAACACCCTCTATATCTCTTACGTTTCAATGCTTTTTGTAATGCAACCTAAGCTTTTTGAATAAATAAAAATTTGTATGCAAATATACACGTTTTATATTTATTACAAATTACTCACAAAGTCGCATACAACATATTTTATGATGCGACCCTCATAACCTTCAAATTTTTTACAGTGGTCCTTGGGCCCCTTGAAGTTGGACAACCCTGGTTTAGTGTATGCTGCAATTTACATCGACATTACGCATAAATGACAGTATTTAAAGTAAAATTCAATAATTTACAAGATCACTTTTCTCTTCTAGATTTTGTATTCACATGACTGTGGTTTCCCCTTAACTTGTCAACCGAAAATCAAAATTATTACCCTGGCTGATATTATTCGCCCGATGAGGCACTATCCTGGCCAATTCAATTATTAATTTTCCACGTTTCTCCAGTGAAGAGTCGCCCCTAGCCATATTTTTCAATTTAACAGCGAGTTTAAACGCGCGTTGGATGTTCCACAGGTAAAATTCGCTCTTCTCGCTTATGCCAACACTTCGGGACACCGTAGGTGTCCTGTAAAGCACGCTCGCCTCGAGAATGGAAGGTTTAGAATCACATGACGCTTAACTAAATGGAAAATTGATGTAATAAAGAGGGCCGTCTCCTTTCTCCCTGATTGCTTTTTTGCGTTTTCGCGTCGCTCAAGCCGAGTTTGCGGCGCTTAGATTGCTCTAATTTCTAATTCCCAGTTCCAAAGCCTGAAATTAGAGTCTGCATAGCAAAACATCCCTTGCACGTGCCCGCTCCCCAACTGCTTAGCGGTTGCTTTGTCCACATTATTATTTCACAATCCACTGCACAACATTTGGGCAACAGATGGTAGCTGTTTTTCGTTGGGTGCACACTGCACTTATACGAATTCGAACTTTGGTGCGGCACTAATAAGCTATGGAACTCAGAATTGGATATTCTAACCCTGAAACGTTTAAAACTTAATTCAGTGCGTAAGACTTACTGAATTATAATCAATTTTGTGTTCGCAAAAAAGAAAACTTGCAAAAATTTATTTGGTGTAGATTTTTTAAAATTAAATTGTCTAGACACCAGTTGCGTATTCACAAGGTCTAATGGATCTGGGGACCTCCTCTGTTGTCTAGCTAGAAGACACTAAAATCCTAAAATGTATTGCTAGGAGGTTTTTCAGTATTTGTCTTTCATTTAGTTGTAGTTGGCCATAGTTGTGAAAGTTTAAATTTTACTTTTTTGTTCAATACTTACTGATCTAATAAACTACTAATGAAGAAAAAAGAAAAAGAATAGCCCTTAATGTAATACAAATATATCATATAAAAAAGAAGGCAAACAAGATTATTAAGCATCTACTAACTAAGGCTCACCCCAGAAAAATAGAAATGAAATAAATTTAAAACTCTGCTTTTGTATCAACCCATTTAAACTTAGCGGGTCATTGACAATCGACACACATCAAAGTTTCGGGTTTTATTATTTGTTTTGACTTCAAAAAACATTATAGTATACATACCATATGTTGCAAGGATGGTTCTAATTAAAAATAATATTGAAAGTAAAACATATTGGTGTAAAAATACAGTTTAGTTTTGATATAAGATTTTTTCGTCTGAATAGTATTTTGTTAGGTAATTGTGAACCATTTCTTTTAGTATCTTGTACCACCCTTAAACGAATGGGTTGACAAGGCCTCGGCTAGCTCTTTTAAATCTCTGCAGAATATGGCTTGGTATAAGAACCAGGCTAAGAAATACTTTGGGTTTTAAGACTGCACAGAAGGATTAATACAAATTGAGCGCCTTGCTGTTACTCACAACATATGCAAACAAAACTAGCTACTTAAAAATACGCCACCTACCTTTGGTGTTCCACCGCATACCTAGATTACTCGTTCAGCTAGAAGAGTTGCAAAAGAAAACACAAACAAATAATAGCAATAGGGGCATTTATTCAAACCCAAATGTCGTTGTAACACATGAACTACTTGCAATTGCCCTCAGGCCATGTGACAACAATTAAAAACTGTAGGACTGTTGCCCATCTAATGAATTATAAATCACAAATAAGAATTAACTTCCAAATATTCAAACCACAAAATGCTAACTTTAGCTTAAATTACAACTTTCAGGACGACACCTGTGCTATCGCAATGCATAAACGCACAACGCCTAAGGCGCGGCTCACAGGTCACAATGCACATGCTTATTTCAGCAATTTTGAATTGTTTAAAAGATTGACCCATAAGGTTAATTAATCAAGCTCAGTTTTATTTGCTAAGATCTTAGTAAGAACTGGCCGAATTAAGGCGAATGCTTTGTCGATTTAAAACAGACAATTTAGCTTGATGCTGAAGTCCAGCGATCGCAAGAAGAATCCTGTGGTGTTGCAATCCATAAAGGCGCTAAGTCGCGTTTGGCTGCAAAATTCTGAGAATTTCAATGTCGCCACTGTTAGAAGTCAGCTAACAACAAAAGGATGCGGCACATGTCGGGAATTCTTGACCACATACAGAAGCAGAATCGAGGAACTGAATTAGCTGAATTTAGCCTTCGTTTGAGCTTATGCTAGCCGATATTAGCTTATTAGCACATACTAAACGGCCTAAATATTTGAAAGTTATAAAACAAAATAAACTAAGCGGAGCATTCTTACCGAAGGTGCATCGTCCTTCTGTAGAATCAGCACCGCAGCGGTTCAATTATTGGCAGCGCAAGGAATCCAGCTTGAATAAAAGATCAGTACGCAGGGAATACATTTAGATGAGCTTTCTTACCTACGCTGAATGCGCCTTAAGAAAAACGACGCCTTGCGGCTTCGCTTGTTAAGCAACAAAAACGGTGTCAGCTAGCCCAGCAATTAACATCCGCCAGAGTGTGCCTCCGAAAAATTAATACTTTGTCAGCTACTCGACTGTTTTAGCGGCCTTCTAAAATCGAAAAGCCAGACAAGTTCCAACGCCCAAAGCGCAGCGTTTATCACTTCGCACACACACCAACTACGATATACTTGAATTCTATTGCTATAATAATTAGATATAAGGTGGTCCGAAATAAGATGCCAAATGCATTAACGCGTTTTTGAAATTAAATTGACACGGGCCGTTACAACCTCTTTTTTTTATAAATAGAGAGTCAATTTACAATGTGTACTGTTAAAAGCTTTGGGGCACAAATATATACATGAAAAGGTTTGCTTGGGTCATCTACGATATTATGAATAAAATTAATGGAGAGGAATGTAATTGTGAATTTTGGAGTAGTACCATTCTCAAAATTACTGCTTTAAAAGTGGCCCTTATGTATATAAATGCATTTATGTACTACCGGACGGAATTCCTCACATACAATATTTTATTTACTAGCATATTAGTGACACTTCAAAATGACATAAGTACATTTAAAATAAAAATATGTAAATAACATCAAGGATTGTCTCAATGTATGGTTGCTAAGACTTGGTTTGTATTTACTTGGTTACCATGAGAATGAGGGAGAAATAATATGAAAAATCCCCTGGGTGTTATGAGTAGCTTTTCATATTTTGTATCTATGACGAAAATGTTGCAAGTAAATAAAGTACTTTATTTTCCAATAATCTATTATTTGTTGTTTATATGTGTGATACGAGGTATATAAAGCTTCGCAAGCTTTTCATACTTTTTAAGTTATTTGCGTATTCAAAGTCGAAACTAAAAGGTTGTATGCACGACGAGCATTACTTGATGTTCATAGCCCTCGGGCAACTTATAAACCCTAGGACCAGAAACCCTCAGGCTTGTAAACTTGTCACCCTCGAAAAGAGCATAAACATGTTTATAATGCTCTTGGTACATACATAACCATTACCCCACTTAGTGTTTGTTCTGTTTGTCAGTCTGACAAGCAGTGACATCGTAGGTTGTCAAAATTTATAGAAACTGTAAATTTGGTTTTAGTTGTGAATATTCCAGTCTATACATAAAATGTTGTATGCAACTAGCGTTTATGGCCCGCGGCGTGACTCTTAGAGCCCAAGGCGTAGCCGCAGGCTCTAACACGCCTTTTTACGCCCTTGATACATAAATAACTATAAAGTATGGAACATCGAAGATCAAATTTAGCGTCGCCCCATAAAATTATAAGAGATATTTAAGAAGTTTCATGCTCAGTAACGGAAACTTTATATTGTTTTTCTCATTTTTAAAGATTTTAAAAATCTAACTCATCGGAATCGCATTCTCGAACACGATGCATTATGGGGAATGGGGCATTAGCTGTCACTCAGGACCCCCTGACTCAATAATTAGGGTAATAAAAAAACACTCGCAAATTACCAAATTACAAACGTGAGGAGATCAAAGTAACACTGCAAGTACTGTTTTTAAAATATTAAAATTAAACGCCGCCAGAGATAGCAAAGAAATGAACACGTAAATACAGCAGGCCCACACAAACTTGAAAATAATAAAAAAATTCTCAGGAATCGCACCTCTCAAGAAAGATTAGATGACTTATCCCTTCCGGCTATAGAAAATGACGCGGCAAACACAATATACATACATAAAGCAATAAATGCATTTGCAGAAATACAAGTAAGAAAAAACATTTTAAATTGTAAATGCGGGAAACGTTCAAATTATTGAAATAAAATTGAAGAACGCGCGTATAACAGTTGGCAGTTTGCACATACGTATAATGTTTTTTTATTATTATAAAATAATAAAGTAACTCAATTTTATTTACCGACTGGTGTTTGTGCCATGTGTAAGTATGTTGTTATTGAAAATATGGTTTTATTTCTCATAACTTTGTTTTCAAATTATATTTGTATGATAGACACACTTTGTAATTTGGGGAGGGGGCACAAATTTACCTTTCTTGGGGAGGGATTCAATTTTATAGTTACGGCATTGTAGCAAAGAGAATTGTGTGGTGTTGACGAGTGTAAATGACTCTAACTGCTTGAATTTTCACAGTTGAAGCCCAAGATATTATGATGGAGAAAAATCACAATAACAATAAAGAGGATATTAATGTTTTCAAGAAAGTATGTTCTTCAACTCTACTAAGAAAAAAATTAGAAAATTGACTCAAGAACGTATAAATGGAAACAAGTGATGTTTCCCAAAAAATGTGTTTCTCTTGGAATAATATTTTTTGTCGCCAACTCCATTGAGTTGCGAGAGGTAATCTATACATTTTTGATGTTGTTTATGGACCGAAAAATAATTTATTAATATGCTACTTCGACATATAATATTATAATAGCATAAAAAACAAGCAAATAACTTTATGCGAACAGGTAATGTATGCAAACTCACGTCTTCATAGGTATTGGCGCTGGTTGGTTGGGGAGCTCCCCCCCCCCCCCCCCCCCCCGTCAAAAATCCTAGTTGCTTTAAAGCCATGACAAACCAGTCATAAATATTTGTGCTGAGGAATTCATTCACAAGCAAATTTAGAAGTGTTTCGACACAACCATGAAGAGTTTTACCTTGTTATATAATGACAGATGGGACTTCGATGGGTGTCTTAAAATGAATTATATCTAGTATGCTTTGAAAATCGCATAATGCAATCTAAAATTTTACTTGAAATTGGCAAGACTGTAAGTCTATGTCAAATTCGAGATTAGCAGGTTATGTTTTGCGTCAGTTTGTGTCAAAACTGACGCAAAACCCTTCCCTTGTCTAAGT